>APFE030521307.1:115483-133637 GCA_000404065.3 Pinus taeda | reverse complement strand
ATTATAATAATAATAAATAAAGAGAAAAATAAAATAATTAAATAAATTTAGGTCCCTCCCCTTGGGCCTGGTCAAACCTAGCTATTAGAGGTCCTATTTAACCATTAATCAGTCAAATTCAGCTATTGGATTGGCTTGCTGTCCCTATTCAACTCATCGCTCAGTTTGGATCTTCAACATGTCCCGACGATGAACCACACTGGTTGGTTCGAAACGCGTCGACAAATGACTTTTTATGTGATTTTGCCGAAAGTATTCCCACAAACAAGATTATGGATCACATAAGTCTAAATTCTTTAATATTAATTGTTGTGGAAATTTTGAATAATAAACACATATTCAATGGAGATTATCCTGATCATGTACTATTGCGGAATAAATACAAAATACATAAGCTCCTCTATGTTGATCATCAATATAGCAGCATCAATAATAGTAAAACATCAAGAGCATGCACACATTAACACAGTATGTAACCTGGGGAAAGCTTACAGCTGAAAACCCCACACTATCTGTATATTAATGATTGAGAACATGTAACATTACAATAGTCAATGCTTCCCACAAGTATCCAACACTATCTCCACTTGTTACACAAAATACAACTCAGATCTAATCTCCAAATCTATTCCACTGCTTGCATGCCTCCACTGCTCAATACCTGCACAAGAATGGATGAGAATGGTTGAACCAAACTCGTATTTACCTCAAAAGAATCACTCACACTGGGAATCATGTGAGCAGAGGTTATAATCACTTGGTATTGGCCAATTCTCATTGGCATAAATCAATCCCATTGATTGTGCAAATCCTCATGCACAACTATAGTCAGAACTGATAGCAATCTGATCCTCTAACACCTGTCCCTGCTGAACTGAACATGCACTGACATACAACTGAGTTAATTGATGTATTATTTAGTTGCATTATTATTTAATAATTAGTTTAACATCTCATCATTAGTCTATTTGTAGTTAGACTAATTACAACTAGTTTAACCAAGTCAAACTGAACACAACTCCATCAACTCCACAAAACTCAACTGATTGAGTTCTAACTGAAGTCATGCATGCAACAACTCAACTGACCCACAAATAAAACGTATTTCCTTCTGACAGTTGCATGTGCCACATCTGTAGCTCAAACTGAAGTGCTCGAAAAGAATAAGATAAAGTTTATAGTCTAAATATTATTATAAGCTAATAATATTTGACTGCTCTATAATTAGACTTGACAATGTCACCGCTGTTGTCTAAAAATAGAATTCCACCTATTTTTTCCAACAAGACCAATCATCCATAAACAACATCCTGCAACTCATAGACATGATCCATATGTCTAAAAATAGACATAGCCTAAAAATAGACTTTGCACCATAATTTGCCTGCGAGCCCACTTAGTGAAGGCGACTCTTTTCACTAAGCTCCATCATCTTGTTGCAATATCAACACTCCCTCTTGAAAAGATATGGATTATCAGCAACCCCTATCCTTCCTCGGTGGTATTCGAATTTGCTCCCTGTGAGAGCCTTCGTCAGAATATCAGCATACCGATCCTCCGTTGGAATGTATGAAAGTAACATGATCCTCCACTGCACACAATCTCTGATATGATTGTACATGATGTCAATGTGTTTAGATCTATCATGAAATACAGGATTAGCCGAGAGTTTAATGCAACTCTGACTATCACAGTAAATCACAGTAGGATCCAAATGAGAACCGAACAAACCAACCAGAATCTTCCTCATCCATATAGCCTCGCATTCAGCCAAACTTGCTACCATATACTCGGCCTCTGCTGAACTGAGTGCCACGGATCTCTGCTTCCTGCTGTACCAAGAAACTGCTGTCGATCCAATACTGAAGACCCCTCCTGATGTGCTCTTTATGTCTGTTGGGCTCCCTGCCCAATCTGCATCTGTGACGCCACATAGCTTCACCTCATCCTCTTGTCTGTACCACAATCCATATCCCGATGTGCCTCTTAAATAGCACAATACATGCTTGCCCGCCTTCCAGAAGAGCTTGGTAGGCTTAACCATAGCTTGTGAAAGGTGGTTAACTGCATAGCATATATCGGGTCATGTATTGACCAAATACATCAGTGACCCCACCAACTGTCGATAAACAGTGGCATCCACTTCTTCTCCTGAAGTGGCATCCTCCTTCCTCCAACCTCCAGGAAGAGGAGTATCAACAGGGTTCCAACCATGCATGTTGAACTTCTCAAGTATCTCCCAGGCATACTTACCATCAGAAACAAACAGTCCACCATGGTGCTGCCATATTTCCAATCCTAGGAAATAGTGAAAGAGGCCCAAGTCCTTCATCTTAGCAAGATCAGCCTTGCATGAAAGTATCAACAACTCGTCACCCGTTAGAATCAAATCATCTACATATAGTACAATGATAAGCAACTTACCCTCCACCACAATCTAGTATAGGTTAGGATCCACCACGCTCTTGGAGAATCCAAGTCCGGTGAAATAGTTGTCTATCCGTGTGTACCAAGCAGGTGGTGCTTGCTTCAAGCCATACAACACTCTCTTGAGCCTGCACACATGCGACTCGTTGCTGAAGACCTCAAAGCCTTCGAGCTGCTCAATGTACACCTCCTCCTCAATGACTCCATTGAGGAATGCAGTCTTCACATCCATCTGATGAATGTGCCATCCCATCTGCGTTGAGAGAGTAAGAATCGTCCGTATGGATGACTACATTGCGACAGGAGCAAAGGTCTCCTCATAATCGATCCCCTCTATCTATGAAAAGCCTCCGGCAACAAATCTTTCCTTGTACTTCTCCACACTCCTGTCAGCTGCCTGCTTAACTTTGTAGATCCATCTCGAACCCACCACTGATTTCCCTTCCAGTCTAGGAATAATCTCCCATGCACTGTTTCTAACAATATAATCATACTCTTCCACCATGGCGTCTACTGCAGAATCCTCCACAACTTGCTCGAAAGAGGATGGCTCGGTCACAACACACTTACTCATAAGGGCGATGTATCCAGTGTACCAATTAGCTGATTGTCTCTGTCTACATTGGGTTGTAGGTGGTCCTACAACTTTCTCTACATCTTGAGCCAGTCGCTCAGCTTCTGTCAAGAACTTTCACCCTCTGATGGTTGGCACTGCTTGAGTGTTCTCTTGCACTCCATGAACCTCATCCTGTGGCTGATCCATGTCCTAAAGCTCATCCTTAGGAACTAATAGCTCCTCATCTGCATGCAAGTGTAGCTCCCTCTCAAGCGAACACTTCATGGCTTTCTCCTCCTGAAATTTTATATCCCGTCCAACAAAAGTTTTACCATTGTCCGGTAAATACACACGATAGTTGTGGGGCATATTAGTGTACCCCAAAAATATCCCAACCTCTGCGGTCAGCTCCAACTTCTTCCTGGCATCCTTCGTCACATGCATGTAAACGTTAGCACCAAAAATCCTCAAATGAGAAAGATCAGGCTTCTTACCAGAATAAGTCTCCTCAGGTGTACTCATGCCAAGTATCTTATGACGACAACGGTTCTGCACATAAACTGTTGTATTGCATGCTTCCGCCCACAAGTGAAGGGGTAGGCCCTGATCATGCAACATCACCCGTGCAGCACCCACGATCGTTCTATTCTTCTACTCAGCTACCCCATTCTGTTGTGGGTTATGGGGAGCTATGAGCTCTCTTTGAATCCCTTCTGCCTTGTAGAAATCCTTGAACTCGTCCAAGATGTATTCGCCACCATTATCGCTACTAAGAGCATTCACCTTCTTCCCCGACTCCTTCTCAACCAGTGCTTTGAATTCACAGAACTTTGAATATGTCTTGCTCTTCTTCTGCATGAAGAAGATCCAGCACTTACAATAGAAATCATCAACAAAAATCACATAATACCTATGTTTTGCTATCGAAGCTACTGAGAATGGTCCACACACGTCTGTGTGAATTCTCTTAAGGATCGTCGTGGCACAACTATCCTTCTCGTGAAAGGTGGCTTTCACAAACTTCCAAAAAGTACACCCCTTGCACTGATCTGACTGTGCAAGTGTGCCTTTAGGAAGCCCTGTAGTGATCTGCTGTAGTATCTTCAAGGATCCATGGTGAAGGTGACCCAATCTCCTGTGCCACAACTCGCTATCATCCCGACTCACCAATCCTTCTGCCTTGCCTGCCATTACAGCGCATCCATCTACATGCAACTGATAAAGGTTCCTTACTCGAACTCTTATCTTCCGGGTCTCACTAGTTGTCTTCCTGCGCAGGAAAGTTTTCATTTGGTGAAAACAACATTATACCACTTGTCTTCTAACATCGCCACAGAGATAAGATTCTTCTTCAATCCTGGAACATGCATGACTTCCTTCAATACGAAGGGTTTACCAGACTCCCTCTCAAAAGGAAATGGTACCCATACTGGTCACACTGTATCTACCATCATCGCCCATCTCGATGTGCACTCCAAGATCTTCGTCCTCCAGATCAGAAAACAAATCTCTATCTCCCGTCATGTGAAAAGACGCACCAATGTCCAAGAACCACACCGATCCCATCACACTTGAAACCAAGCATGCGATCAATGAAAAATCAAGCTCAAACTGTGAGGCTAGAGCCTCTCCTACTGCATATCCCGCAGCTTACTTGTTCTTCTTCTTCTGCGGACAATTAGTGGCATAGTGTCCGTGCTGGTGACTCTGAAAACACTTCACCTTGGACATGTCCTGCTTCTTGCCTTTCAAACTAGTCTGAGAAGCTTTCTTGCTCTTCCCTTTGTTTTCTTTAGCAGCCAAAGCGCAATTTTCTTCATCAGCTCCCTTTGATGAAGATTCGTCCCTGCTACAATGCCTGATCTCCTCTTGCACAAGATCTGACCACAGTCTTTCCCATCCTGGGAATTTCTCCCGACCATTGACAGAGTCCTGATAAGAATGCCAACTCTTCGAAAGACCAAGGAGAGTCAAACTCACCAAGTCCTCATCATCGACAGTAACCCCCACACTTCTCAACTCATCTCGACACTGAGTGAACTTTGTGAGATACTTGGGCATGCTGTCACGCTTCTCGCATTTGATGTTTATGAGTTTATCTTTGAGCGCCAACTTCCTCTGATCGCTCTTGCATTGGAATAATTCTGTTAACGATTTCCACATCAAATATGGAGTAGCCTTTCCATGGAGGCTGGACACAATGTGATCCTTCATGCCCTCCAACAGAATCCTTTGACATTTTGTGGTCTTCTTTTGCCAAGCATCAGCTTGAGTAGCATCAGTAGGCTTTGGGACATCCATCTCTATGAACTCCTTCAGCTCGTTATCATCCAATACTACCTCCATACTGTCCTTTCATGAAATATAGTTCGTATTTCCCTCAAGGGCATACTCCAATATCAATCCTGTGAAAGACATCTTAGTTTTGACACCAAGAAAACATTGCTGCAAATTCGAATTCCACCAGCTCCAACTCAACCGCTTCTGATCTAGAATTCGTGAGAACAAGGTATCTCTTGTACAAAGATCAACTGTATGGGCATTCATCAGATATCTCACCTTCCAAAGGAAGGATGAATCTAGAGGCTACCTTGCTCGATTACAGACTCTGCCTGAAGAAATACAATGTAAACACTTCCTGAATAGTAGATCTGATGATCAACAACTCTGATACCATGTAGAAATTTTGAATAATAAACACATATTCAATGGAGATTATCCTGATCATGTACTATTGTGGAATACATACTCAATACATAAGCTCCTCTACGTTGATCATCAATATAGCGGCATCAAGAATAATAAAACATTAAGAGCATGCACACATAACACAATCTGTAACCCGGGGAAAGCTTACAGCTGAAAACCCCACACTATCTGTATATTAATGATTGAGAACATGTAACATTACAATAGTCAATACTTCTCACAAGTATCCAACACTATCTCCACCTGTTACACACAATACAACTCAGATCTGATCTCCAAATCTATTCCACTGCTTACCTTCCTCCACTGCTCAATACCTGCTCAAGAATGGATGAGAATGGTTGAACCAAACTCGTATTTACCTCAAAAGAATCACTCACACTGGGAATCACATGAGTTGAGGCTATAATCACTTGGTATTGGCCAATTCTCATTGGCATAACTCGATCCCATTGATTGTGCAAATCCTCTTGCACAACTATAGTCACAACTGATAGCAATCTGATCCTCTAACACCTGTCCCTGCTGAACTCAACATGCACTGAAATGCAACTAAGTTAACTGATGTATTCTTTAGTTGCATTATGATTTAATAAATAGTTTAACAACTCATCATTAGTCTATTTGTAGTTAGACTAATTACAACTAGTTTAACCAAGCCAAACTGAACACAACTCCATCAAATCCATAGTCAACTCCAACAAAATCAACTGATTGAGTTCTAACTGAAGTCATGCATGAAACAACTCAACTGACCCACAAATAAAATGTATTTCCTTCTAACAATTGCATGTGCCACATCTGTAGCTCAAACTAAAGTGCTCCAAGAGAATAAGATAAAGTTTATAGTCTAAATATTATTATAAGCTAATAATATTTGACTGCTATATAATTAGACTTGACAGTGTCGCCGCTGTTGTCTAAAAATAGAAGTCCATCTATTTTTTCCAACTTGACCAATCATCCATAAACAACATCCTGCAACTCATAGACATGATCCATATGTATAAAAATAAACATAGTCTAAAAATAGACTTTGTGCCACAATTTGCCTGCGGGCCCACTTAGTGAGGGTGACTCTTTTAACTAACCACCATCATCTTGTTGCAATCTCAACACTCCCTCTTGACAAGATATGAATTATCAGCAACCCCTATCCTGCCTTTGTGGTATTCGAATTCGCTCCTGGTGAGAGCCTTCGTCAAAATATCAGCATCCTGATCCTCCATTGGAATGTATGAAAGTAACATGATCCACCGCTGCACATAATCTCTGATATGATGGTACCTGATGTCAATGTGTTTAGATATATCATGAAATACAGGATTACCCGAGAGTTTAATGCAAGTCTAGTTATCACAGTAAATCACAGTAGGATCCAAATGAGAACCGAACAAACCAACCAGAATCTTCCTCATCAATATAGCCTTGCATGCAGCCAAACTTGCTACCATATACTCAGCCTCTACTGAACTGAGTGCCACGGATCTCTGCTTCCTGCTGTACCAAGAAACTGCTTTCGATCCAATACTGAAGATCCCTCCTGATGTGCTCTTTCTGTCCATTGGGCTCCCTGCCCAATCTACTTCCATGAAGCCACATAGCTTCACCTCATCCTCCTATATGTACCACAATCCATATCCCGATGTGCCTCTCAAATAGTGCAATACATGCTTGCCCGCCTTCCAGAAGCTTGGTAGGCTTAACCATAGCTTGTGAAAGCTGGTTAACTAAATAGCATATATCGGGTCGTGTATTGACCAAATACATCAACGACCCCACCAACTGTCGATAAACAGTGGCATCCACTTCTTCTCCCAAAGTGGCATCCTCCTTCCTCCAACCTCCAGGAAGAGGAGTATCAACAGGCTTGCAGCCATGCATGTTGAACTTCTCCAGTATCTCCCGAGCATACTTACCCTCAGAAACAAACTGTCCACCATTACGCTGCCATATTTCCAATCCTAGGAAATAGTGAAGGAGGCCCAAGTCCTTCATCCTAGCAAGATCATCCTTGCATGAAAGTATCAACAGCTCATCACCGTTAGAATCAAATCATCTACATACAGTACAATGATAAGAAACTTACCCTCCACCACAATCTGGTATAGGTTAGGATCCGCCTCGCTCATGGAGAATCCAAGTCCGGTGAAATAGCTGTCTATCCGTGTGTACCAAGCACGTGGTGCTTGCTTCAACCTATACAGTGCTCTCTTGAGCCTGCACACATGTGACTCACTACTGAAGACCTCAAAGCCTTCGCGCTGCTCAATGTACACCTCCTCTTCAATGACTCCATTGAGGAATGCAGTCTTCACATCCATCTAATGAATGTGCCATCCCATATGTGCTGAGAGAGCAAGAATCGTCCGTATGGAAGAATACCTTGCGAGAGGTGCAAAGGTCTCCTCATAATCGATCCCCTCTATCTGTGAAAATACTTGGGCAACAAATGTTGCCTTGTACTTCTCCAAACTCCCGTCAGCTGCCTGCTTAACTTTGTAGATCCATCTCGAACCCACTACTGATTTCCCTTCCGGTCTAGGAACTATCTCCCATGCACTGTTTCTGACAATATAGTCATACTCTTCCACCATGGAGTCTACCCATGCGGGATCCTCCATAGCTTCCTCGAAAGAGGATGGCTCAGTCACAACACACTTACTCATAAGAGCCATGTATCCAATGTACCGATCAGGTGACTATCTCTGTCTACGTTGTGCTGTAGGTGGTCCTACAACTTTCTCTACATCTCGAGCCAGTCGCTCCGCTTCTGTCAAGCACTTTCACCCTCTAATGGTTGGTGCTGCTTGAGTGGTCTCTTCCACTCCATGAACCTCATCCTGTGGCTGATCCACATCCTAAAGCTCATCCTTATGAACTAATAGCTCCTCATCTGCATGCAAGTGTAGCTCCCTCGCAAGCGAACACTTCATGGCTTTCTCCTCCTGAAATTTTATATCCCATCGCACAACAGTTTTACCACTATCTAGAAAATACACATGACAGTTGTGGGGTGTATTAGTGTACCCCACAAATATCCCAACTTCTACGGTCAGCTCCAATTTCTTCCTTGCATCCTTCGTCACATGCATGTAAACATTAGCACCAAAACTCCTCCAATGAGAAAGATCAGGCTTCTTACCAGAATAAGCCTCCTCGGGTGTACTCATGCCAAGTATCTTATGAGGACAACGATTTTGCACATAAACTGTTGTATTGCATGCTTCCACCCATAAGTGATGGGGTAGGCCCTGATCATGCAACATTGCCCATGCAGCACCCACAATCATTTTGTTCTTCCGCTCAGCTACCCCATTCTGTTGTGGGTTATGGGGAGCTACGAGCTCTATTTGAATCCCTTTTTCCTTACATAAATCCTTGAACTCATCCGAGATGTATTCACCACCATTATCACTCCTAAGAGCATTCAACTTCTTCCCTGACTCCTTCTTGACCAATGCTTTGAATTCACAGAACTTTGAATATGTCTTGCTCTTCTTCTGCCTGAAGAAGATCCAACACTTACGAGAGAAATCATCAACAAAAATCACATAATACCTATGTTTTGTTGTCGAAGCTATTGAAAAAGGTCCACACACGTCTGTTTGAATTCTCTCAAGGATTGTTGTGGTGCAACTATCATTCTCGTGAAATGTGGCTTTCACAAACTTCCCCAATGTAAATCCCTTGCACTGATCTGACTGCGCAAGTGTGCCTTTAGGAAGCCCTGTAGTGATCTGCTGCAGTATCTTCAAGGCTCCATGGTGAAGGTGATCCAATCTCCTGTGCCACAACTCGCCATCATTCCAGCTCACCAATCCTTTTGCCTTGCCTGCCATTGCTGCGCATCCATCTTCATGCAACTGATAAAGGTTCCTTACTCGAACCCCTATCTTCCGGGTCTCACTAGTTGTCTTGCTGTGCAGGAAAGCTTTCTCCTTGCTGAAAACAACATCATAACCCTTGTCTTCTAATATCACCACAAAGATAAGATTCTTCTTCAATCCTAGAACATGCATGACTTCCTTCAATACGAAGGGTTTAACAGACTCCCTATCAAAGGAAATGGTACCGATACCGGTCGCACTGTATCTACCATCATCGCCCATCTCGATGTGCGCTCCAAGATCTTTATCCTCCAGATCAGAAAATAAATCTCTATCTCCCGTCATGTGAAAATCCGTACCACTGTCCAAGAACCACACCGATCCCATCACACTTGAAACCAAGCATGCGATCAATGAAAAATCAAGCTCAAAATGTGAGGATAGAGCCTCTCCCGCTGCAGATCCAGCAGCTTGCTTGTTCTTCTTCTTCTGTGGACAATTAGTGGTATAGTGTCCGTGCTGGTGATAATGAAAACACTTCACCTTGGACATGTCCTGCTTCTTTCCTTTCACACCACACTGAGAAGCTTTCTTGCTCTTCCCTTTCTTTGCTTTAGTAGCCAAAGCACAATTTTCTTCATCAACTCCCTTTGATGAAGATCTGTTCCTAGTACTCCGCCTAATCTCCTCTTGCACAAGATCTGACCACAGTATTTCCCATCCCGGCAATTTCTCCCGACCATTGATAGAGTCCTGATAGGAATGCCAACTCTTTGGAAGACCAGGGAGAGCAAATATCACCAAGTCCTCATCATCGACAGTAACCCCCACACTTCTCAGCTCATCTCGACACTGAGTGAACTTCGTGAGATACTTGGGAATATTGTCACCCTTCTCGCATTTGATGTTTATGAGTTTATTTTTGAGTGCCAGCTTCCTCTGATCATTCTTACTTTGGAATAATTCTGTTAATGATTTCCACATCAAATATGGAGTAGCCTTTCCATGGAGGCTGGACACAATGTGATCCTGCATGCCCTCCAACAGAATCCTTCGACATTTTGCGGTCTTCTTTTGTGAAGCATCAGCTTGAGTAGCATCATTAGGCTTTGGGACATCTGTCTCTATGAACTCCTTCAGTCCGTTATCATCCAATACTGCCTCCATCCTGTCCTTCCATGCAATACTTCCCCAAAGGGCATACTCCAATATCAATCTTGTGAAAGACATCTTAGTTTTGACACCAAGAAAACACTGCTGCAAATTCGAATTCCACCAGCTCCAACTCAACCGCTTCTGATCTAGAATTCGTGAGAACAAGGTATTTCTTGTACAGAGATCGACTGTATGGGAATTCACCGGATATCTCACCTTCCAAAGGAGGGATGAATCTAGAGGCTACCTGGCCCATTACAAACTCTGCCTGAAGAAATAGAATGTAAACACTTCCTGAATAGTAGATCTGATGATCAACAGCTCTGATACCGTGTAGAAATTTTGAATAATAAACACATATTCAGTGGAGATTATCATGATTATGTACTATTGTAGAATACATACACAATACATAAGCTCCTCTATGATGATCATCAATATAGCAGCATCAATAAAAATAAAACATCGAGAGCATACACACATTAACACAGTATGTAACCCGGGGAAAGCTTACAATTGAAAACCCCACATTATCTCTCATATTAATGATTGAGAACATGTAACATTACAATAGTCAATACTTCTCACAAGTATCCAGCACTATCTCCACCTGTTAACACAACACAGCTCAGATCTGATCTCCAAATCTATTCCACTGCTCAATACCTGCACAAGCATGGATGAGAATGGTTGAACCAAACTCGGATTTACCTCAAAAGAATCACTCACGCTGGGAATCACGTGAGCATAGGATATCATCACTTGGTATTGGCCAATTCTCATTGGCATAACTCAATCCCATTGATTGTGCAAATCCTCATGCACAACTATAGTCACAACTGATAGCAATCTGATCGTCTAACACCTGTCCCTGCTGAACTGAACATGCACTGACATGAAATTGAGTTAATTGATGTATTATTTAGTTGCATTATGAGTTAATAATTAGTTTAACAACTCATCATTAGTCTATTTGCAGTTAGACTAATTACAACTAGTTTAACCAAGTCAAACTGAACGCAACTCCATCAAATCCACAATCAACTCCACCAAACTCAACTGATTGAGTTCTAACTGAAGTCATGCATGCAACAACTCAGCGGACCCACAAAGAAAACGTATTTCCTTTTGACAGTTGCATGTGCCACATCTGTAGCTCAAACTAAAGTGCTCCAAGAGAGTAAGATAAAGTTTATAGTCTAAATATTATTATAAGCTAATAATATTTGACTGCTCTATAATTAGACTTTACAGTGTCACCGCTGTTGTCTAAAAATAGAAGTCCATATATTTTTTCCAACTTGACCAATCATCCATAAACAGCATCCTGCAACTCATAGACATGATCCATATGTCTAAAAATAGACATAGTCTAAAAATATACTTTGCACCATAATTTTCCTGCGGGCCCACTTAGTGAAGGCGACTCTTTTCACTAAGCTCCATCATCTTGTTGCAATCTCAACAATTGCATGGTAAAGTTCTCTAATAGTTAAACTAATTTGGGGAACAAGATAGTAACCTAGTTATAGAGGCACGTAAGTGCCTAATTCATCCTTTAGGGTGGCGCAAAGGACAATCGGATAGCTTCACGAAGGTTTTGAAAGACGGAAGAATAAGTACATCGATAAACCCTAAATGCTTATCAATCTACATGAATATGGGGGTTAGGGTGTAAGATTGACATCACGACTACCTCAGGGTGTGGAAACTTGGTTCTTGCATCCCCCTATAATGCTTCAGGTGAGACTTCAATCCACACTCTGCAGGTTGATGCCGAAAGGGCTAGTAGTGTAGAGATTTGCTTGGGTACTTAATGTTGAACCTAGGTTAGGGCCCATCAAGCCAACAGGAAGGTGTATGGGATTTTTTTGATGGTGCTACACCTGCCAACAGGAAGGTGTATGGGGTTTTGTTGATGGTGCTACACCTGCCAACATGTCAGGGGATCTCCCTTGTAAGAACTCCCAACTAAACCTCAGACCTTTTAATGGAGGAGTCCCAGTAGTGGGTCATACAGTATCACCTTGACCGCGATGGTGCATAGAGGCAAGTAAGATGTCCCTGTTGGTAACAAGGGTGTGACGTATTATAGTAAGTCAAGGAAGGCTAATGAGTGGTTCTAACAGAAGGGGGGTGAGGTGAGTGTGCCCATTGGAAACCAGTGAATGTACAGAGTTAAGATGGGAACACACGAGGAAAGATGCGTCACAAACATGGAAGGCAAGTGATCTAGTAATCCAAAGTGATGGTTAAACCAAGAACACATTTTAGTAATATTCATACATACATATGTAGAAAATAGCTACACATGCATGCATAAGAAAACATATACATATATTATTTAGAGTGAACAAGATAGCTAAAATACAATATGAAATATGCATGAAACATGCTTGCTCTATTATATTAAGAAGTCTCAGTTCCAGTCATACAATACAAGCATGACCAACCACTATTTCCGACAGTGGAATGTTACAACCACTGGCGCCTGCTCCTAAAAAGAGATATACTAGCTCTGCACAGTGGAGAAGCCAAGGATCATTACAATACTATCCAAGCTTTCTCTAAGATACTCCTATTGGAAGCTTGGCTAACCAAAAGCCTTTATAATGAGTTATGAGATTCTATTTATAGAAAAGGGTGGGGTGACCCTTGACATTCCCCTTTGTAACTATTTTTTTATCCTCATGAATTTTCAACTACTCTATGACTATCACATTCAACTATCGACACTTGAACTTCCACTTGACAATACGTTACATACAATCTGCACATGTACCCGTGTGAGACAAAATGGCTTGAGCAAGCCATGCAACACATCACTAACACTCGGACCATTGTGGTGAGACCAACTCTTTGAAATCCTTGCGATGGTCAATGGTGGCACACTCATGCCAAGCTTGGTCATCTGTGATGGTGTCCACATGCTCAATGGTGATTTCCTACTAAAAGTGAACTCTTGTCTTCATTACATTTGGGTACACTGATATGGCCCTTTTGTCCAGCTTGTTTGATAGCATGTGCATCATCGCCTTGAGTGTGGTTGGAACAACAACCTACTTACGCAAAGTGTCTGTGTTGATCTCCAAGTGTGTGCTAGTGACCATGCGCATCAACTTGTCAAAGTACATGTTCAAATCCAGTCAGTCTTACTTCTTGTTTCTCCTTGGTCAATGTGCCGAATGGGTTGGACTGTATGCATGTGCACAATGACATCCATACCCATGAATACCCTTGCATCCAACTAACAACACTGCTCACCCTGTCTGCTCTATGCCAACTGCTTGATCGGTACATAACCTGTATTTGCACAATTTCCTCGGTCTGTGTATGTTGCGCCTCCTATTGTGTATGTTCCCGTTGCAAATCCTTCTCTTATCTATGCAACTCATGTTCTTCCTTGAGTTACCAGTTGAGCACCTACAACTGCTTCTCTGTTTCTCTCTTTTTCCCTTCACGCAAGCCTTAGTCTTCAAATTTTCTTTCATCATAAGTGGATTTGCCTGAGATTGCAACTTTGTTGTGCCTTTCTGTTGTCAACAACCTTCCTCTTGCAGTTGTCGCATGCAAGTGTGCTACCTTATGGTGTTGGTGATGGTGCTTCTTGTTGTGATGCTGCTACCATTTCATCTTGATATCCTTGTCCATGAACAACTTGATGTCTTCGTAGATAGGAAAGTTCATAGGCATCCCTAGTTGTGCTTTGAACGGTGTCTTTGACTCTTCTCTCCTAGAAGCCATTGTACCTATGTTGTTGGGAGGTAAATGAACACTTGTGATAACTGGAGACATAGAAACACTCATGACAAGAAATATTTTAGTTGAAAACCAAAACAAACTTGAGGACTAACTTGCAACATACTTGTGTGATTGATCGTGAAGGTTGCACAATTTCCACTGGGAGGTCGGGAGACTGACTGCCAAAACTATGCAAGGCACAGTTCATGATATCAGGAGGATGACTGAGTGTTGGAAATACATAATGCATAGTCCAGCCTGGCCTGCTAAGCACTAAAACTATGAAATGTGTAACTTCAATCAGCAGTGACATGTAACCAGCAAACTGCATTGCACAATTTTTGGGGCCAGTAGGACACTTCCTCCAAGAATTGCGCAATGCAAACCTGGAGGCCAAGACTAGGCTAGACTTGCACAATTTCTAGAGGGAAGGTAGAGCATTCACTTCCAGGAATGCGTAGTGCTAGCTAGGCAAGGCACAGTTCGGGCAAAGGTAGCCCAAGCCAGCTGATAGGTGAATAAAAACATGAGAAGTCTAAATGCATGACGAGATGATTGCAAACAAAATTGAATGATTATACATGGAAAGAACAAGTGCAAGATTCAGAAAATGGGAAAGCATCCATGTGTGTGAAGCGAGTTGCTGCAGCTGTGACCATCCATGCAAAAGCAGTGTCATGCATGCAACAATAGTGAGATGCAAACAAAAACTAAAACAATGCTTCTTCAAACTAACATAAATCAAAATGACAACAAGCACTCACTGAAATCAAGTAGACAACAGTCACACAAAGCAAAATACAAAAAGAAAAGAAACACAGCATGAGACATGAAATGTGGGCTTACCCCGAAACAACTGAGTTGAATGTGCCGATGAATGCTAGATTCAATGTGGAATGTGAGAGGTACAAGTTCAATGTGAGGAATGATCTCTGCAGTGTCCTGTTGATGAGTTTTGATAAAATTGAGGTTGTGACATGCATGCCACAAATATAGGAAAAACGAAACTTGGTGGGAGCTTTCTAAAATGATCCTTGCATGTAACCTCCAGCTACTAAAATTATATCCATCAATCAAGGGATGCCTTTGCGTGTTGCTTTGGGAGAGGTAGTCCATGCATGAAAATCATTTTTGCTCGGTCTCAGAGGGAACTGGTCAACCTGAAGGCACATGCATCTTTTTGCGAGCCTGGGATGAAAATCTATGTAGTTTATGGGTTGAGCAAAGATGGCTACCCTAGAGGCATTGAAAAATTTCTAGGAGGAACAGGTGACTCTCTCCTAAGATTGTGCAATTTTTGGGCTGAGTAGTTTTCCTAGGTCAAACCTTGCAATTTTCTCAAGGAAGCATGTCTGACTGTATTGTGAAATTTCTGAGAGGAATGGGTGATTGTCTCCCAAGATTGTGCAATTTTTGGGCTGAGCAACTATCCTCGGTCATACCTCACAATTTTCTCAAGGAATATTGTTTGACTATATTGCACAATTTCTGAGCCCAACTAGTTGCCTAGCTGGATTTGCACAATTTCTACTCGTTGTTGGGTTGGCTGTCATAGAGGGATTACACAATTTCTGTGAGAAACAGTTAACTTCTACACAGAATTGCACAATTTCTGGGCTAATCAGCTATCCTTGGATGAATTGGACAATTTTTTAGAGGAAGACTGTAAGGAAGAATTGTGCAATTCTGGAGCCCAGCTAGGTGTCCAGCTGGGTTTGTGCAATTTATGGAGAGAAGGATGGTTCCCCTCCATAATTTCACAATTCCCAGAGGGATATGCTCAACCAGTAACTAACACTAAGTCTGAAAATCAACCTATGGAGGAAGTGGAATAAACTTGCATACACAGGTTGACATGACTCTATGAAACAATTGAAGCCTATGTGCTTGGCAATGCAAGACATGTTGCTCAGGATGGTTGATAGGGAGGTTGCAGAAAGAAGCTAAGGAAAAATATGGAGGGTGATTTTAGCCTCTACAACACTTGGTGAGACATTGGTAGAACTCCAAATCTCTGAATGGACCTTGTATGTGAAAATCAAGTCTAACACCTCCATAAGTATTGCTCAGTTCTCTATTTGTCTTGGTCTCCACACTTGCTTGATTGTAGGATGTAGCATCTTCCAAGCTCTCGGTCCATCGACACACATTCAAAGACAAGTAGACATAGTTGTTTCGATTTGGAATGAGGGGTATATTGGTGCACAAGTCATATGATCATCAAAGTTTTAGTTTCATCTCTGGTGTTGCTCCACCGCCAGCGGGCCTGGACAGTACCCTGGTGCAGTCATGCAAGAACACAAGCATCGATCTACTACCAGCGAGCCTAGTCAGTACCCCAGCGGAGTTACTTGCATCACCTCTCTATGCAAGAAGTCTTTCTCTTCTTTCACCTTTTTCATTTTCATATATTCATTTTATTTTTTATTTTTTCATAACTATGCATAACACTTATTCATTTTAGAGGCATAAGAGGGATCCTGACTTATTGAGATCAAAAGATGTTGTTCCTTCAAAGAAGTAGTTTATATATACCCCTCACATGCTTGTTAAGGTTTTCCCCCTCACCTTACTCTACTTGACTAAGATGATAAGGATTAACCAAAAAAAAACCAACTAGAGCAGGTGATACTAGTTTGTGTGCAAGTGTTGTGTTTTCACCAAGCTTCACTTCAAAGAGTATATATTTTCCTTTGATGTATTATGGACTGAAAGTGACAAGCTATTTATGAGAGAGTAGACAAAAGATAACCAAATGTTAATATTTGTACAAGTCCTCTTGTATTTTACCCTAGCTTGTTTCAAAAGTTGCACACGGTCCATGTGAAACTCACCTATGAACAAAAACAAGTAAATAAAAGAAAATGAAAAGCAAGAAGCAGAAGCAAATGCATATGCAAAGTGAGTAAGAAAAAAAACAAGCAAGCAAGAAAAATACACAAATAAAGAAGAAAACAACTCAAAAGAAAACACTACTCCTACTCCTAAGCTAACAGTGCATGGGTCGTCTCACTTGAAGTGATACTTACAATGCAACCAAAGGTGCACTAGTCAACCCATGTTGGTGAAGGCATGGTTTACGAAAATTATAGTTGTGGAAACTAGAAAACATGAAAGATATAATGATGAAGACAAACATACTCAGAGCTTAAAAGTGTCCACAGAGAAAAAATTATTGAAAGCGCATGACATGCATTCTATGGACTTGCCATGCTGTTGTGCTACACTACATGTAGATGTTAAGTGTATGCATTCTATTGATTGTAACATGCAAGAAAATTTGAGAAAGGTATACCACTTACATTGTGCAAGTGTGCTTCTTGTGTAAGATTCCTCAAATTCCTTAGCTATGGGATCATGTATTTTGATTGGACGAAGTGAAATCTGAGTGTTATATTGATCATGAATGAAAAGTAGAGAGTGATGATGAGCCTTGTGTCTTTCAATAATTTCCTGATCGGAAGCAAAACAAACCTCAGGACAAAAAGGACCTTGTTAGTGTCAGTCTTTGCAGCCTTCCACCAGCAACCAAACATGCTCTTACAAAGTCGTCTTAGGGTGTTAAAGTCAAATTTTGTTATTTTACTGAGTCTTCAAGTAAAATTTGGTCGCTAGATATTAGGTCTAGTATTGTTTTCACTCCTTCCAAAGTTTTTCAAGTATTGGTCCATGTCACCATTCAGCTGAGTGTACCATTATTCAAAGAGTCGTCATCATTATTTCAAGTTCCAATGGG
>APFE030521307.1:29412-115473 GCA_000404065.3 Pinus taeda | reverse complement strand
TGAGAAAGGTCCACACACGTCTATGTGAATTCTCTCAAGGATCGTCGTGGCGCGACTATCCTTCTCGTGAAAGTGGCTTTCACAAACTTCCCCAAAGTACACCCCTTGCACTGATCTGACTGCGCAAGTGTGCCTTTAGGAAGCCCTGTAGTGATCTGCTGCAGTATCTTCAAGGCTCCATGGTGAACGTGACCCAATCTCCTGTGCCACAACTCGCCATCATCCCAGCTCACCAATCCTTTTGCCTTGCCTGCCATAGCTGCGCATCCATCTACATGCAACTGATAAAGGTTCCTCACTCGAACCCCTATCTTCCGGGTCTCACCAGTTGTCTTGCTGCGCAGGAAGGCCTTTCCCTCGCTGAAAACAACATCATACCCCTTGTCTTCTAACATCGCCACTGAGATGAGATTCTTCTTCAATCCTGGAACATGCATGACTTCCTTCAATACAAAAGGTTTACCAGACTCCCTCTCAAAGGAAATGGTACCGATATCGGTCGCACTGTATCTACCATCATCGCCCATCTCGATGTGCACTCCAAGATCTTTGTCCTTCAGATCAGAGAAAAAATCGCTATCTCCCGTCATGTGAAAGGACGCACCACTGTCCAAGAACCACACTGATCCAATCACACTTGAAACCAAGCATGCGATCAATGAAAAATCAAGCTCAAACTGAGAAGCTAAGGCCTCTCCCCCTGCAGATCCAGCAGCTTGCTTGTTCTTCTTCTTCTGCGGACAATTTGTGGCATAGTGTCCGTGCTGGTGACAGTGAAAACACTTCACCTTGGACATATCCTGCTTCTTGCCTTTCGCACCAGACTGAGAAGCTTTCTTGCTCTTCCCTTTCTTTGCTTTGGCAGCCAAAACACAATTCTCTTCATCAGCTCCCTTTGACGAAGATCCGTCCCTGGTACTCCGCCTGATCTCCTCCTGCACAAGATCTGACCATAGTCTTTCCCATCCTGGCAACTTCTCCCGACCATTGACAGAGTCCTAATAGGAATTCCAACTCTTCGAAAGACCAAGGAGAGCCAAGCTCACCAAGTCCTCATCATCGACAGTAACCCCCACACTTCCCAGTTCATCTCGACACTGAGTGAACTTCGTGAGATATTGGGGCATACTGTCTCCATTCTCGCATTTGATGTTTCTGAGTTTATCTTTGAGCGCCAGCTTCCTCTGATCGCTCTTGCTTTGGAATAATTCTGTTATTGATTTCCACATCAAATATGGAGTAGCCTTTCCATGGAGGCTGGACACAATGTGATCCTTCACGCCCTCCAACAGAATCCTTCGACATTTTGCGATCTTCTTTTGCCAAGCATCA
Source organism: Pinus taeda (assembly GCA_000404065.3). Classification (NCBI taxonomy): domain Eukaryota; kingdom Viridiplantae; phylum Streptophyta; class Pinopsida; order Pinales; family Pinaceae; genus Pinus; species Pinus taeda. Next base: position 114,141 of record APFE030521307.1, on the reverse strand, counting down.
GCTTGAGTAGCATCTGTAGGCTTTGGGATATCCGTATCTATGAACTCCTTCAGCCCGTTATCATCCAATACTGCCTCCATCCTGTCCTTCCATGCAATATAGATTGAGCTGCCCTCAAAGAGCATACTCCAATCGCAATCCATTGAAAGACATTGCTGCGTTGTCACCAAGAAAACACTGCTGCAAATTCGAATTCCACCAGCAACCAACTCAACCGCCTCAGATCTAAGATTCGTGAGAACACAATATTTCTCGTACAGAGATTGACTGTATGGGCTTTTACCGGATATTTCACCTTCCAAAGGAAGGATGAATCCAGAGGCTACCTGGCCCGATTACAGGCTCTGCCTAGAGAAATAGAATGTAAACACTTCCTGAATAGTAGATCTGATGATCAACAGATCTGATACCATGTAGAAATTTTTTTGAATAATAAACACATATTAAATGGAGATTATCCTGATCATGTACTATTGCGGAATACATACACAATACATAAGCTCCTCTACATTGATCATCAATAACAATAAAACATCAAGAGCATGCACACATTAACACAGTATGTAACCCGGGGAAAGCTTACAACTGAAAACCCCACACTATCTGTATATTAATGATTGAAAACATGTAACATTACAATAGTCAATACTTCTCACAAGTATCCAGCACTATCTCCACCTGTTACACACAATACAACTCAGATCTGATCTCCAAATCTATTCCACTGCTTGCCTGCCTCCACTGCTTAATACCTGCTCAAGAATGGATGAAAATGGTTGAACCAAACTCGTATTTACCTCAAAAGAATTACTCACACTGGGAATCACGTGAGAAGAGGCTATAATCACTTGGTATTGGCCAATTCTCATTGGCATAACTCAATCTCATTGATTGTGCAAATCCTCATGCAGAACTATAGTCACAACTGATAGCAATCTGATCCTCTAACACTTGTCCCTGCTGAATTGAACATGCACTGACATGCAACTGAGTTAACTGATGTATTATTTAGTTGCATTATTAGTTAATAATTAGTTTAATAACTCATCATTAGTCTATTTGCAGTTAGACTAATTACAACTAGTTTAACCAAGTCAAACTGAACACAACTCCATCAACTCCACAATCAACTCCACCAAACTCAACTGATTGAGATCTAACTGAAGTCATGCATGCAACAACTCAACTGACCCACAAATAAAACGTATTTCCTTCTGATAGCTGCATGTGCCACATATGTAGCTCAAACTGAAGTGCTTCAAGAGAATAAGATACAGTTTATAGTCTAAATATTATTATAAGCTAATAATATTTGACTGCTCTATAATTAGACTTGATAGTGTCACCGCTGTTGTCTAAAAATAGAAGTCCATATATTTTTATCAACTTGACCAATCATCCATAAACAACATCCTGCAACTCATAGACATGATCCATATGTCTAAAAATAGACATAGTCTAAAAATAGACTTTGCACCATAATTTTCCTGCGGGCCCACTTAGTGAAGGCGACTCTTTTCACTAAGCTCCATCATCTTGTTGCAATCTCAACAATTGCATGGTAAAGTTCTCTAATAGTTAAACTAATTTGGGGAACAAGATAGTAACCTAGTTATAGAGGCACGTAAGTGCCTAATTCATCCTTTAGGGTGGCGCAAAGGACAATCGGATAGCTTCACGAAGGTTTTGAAAGACGGAAGAATAAGTACATCGATAAACCCTAAATGCTTATCAATCTACATGAATATGGGGGTTAGGGTGTAAGATTGACATCACGACTACCTCAGGGTGTGGAAACTTGGTTCTTGCATCCCCCTATAATGCTTCAGGTGAGACTTCAATCCACACTCTGCAGGTTGATGCCGAAAGGGCTAGTAGTGTAGAGATTTGCTTGGGTACTTAATGTTGAACCTAGGTTAGGGCCCATCAAGCCAACAGGAAGGTGTATGGGATTTTTTTGATGGTGCTACACCTGCCAACAGGAAGGTGTATGGGGTTTTGTTGATGGTGCTACACCTGCCAACATGTCAGGGGATCTCCCTTGTAAGAACTCCCAACTAAACCTCAGACCTTTTAATGGAGGAGTCCCAGTAGTGGGTCATACAGTATCACCTTGACCGCGATGGTGCATAGAGGCAAGTAAGATGTCCCTGTTGGTAACAAGGGTGTGACGTATTATAGTAAGTCAAGGAAGGCTAATGAGTGGTTCTAACAGAAGGGGGGTGAGGTGAGTGTGCCCATTGGAAACCAGTGAATGTACAGAGTTAAGATGGGAACACACGAGGAAAGATGCGTCACAAACATGGAAGGCAAGTGATCTAGTAATCCAAAGTGATGGTTAAACCAAGAACACATTTTAGTAATATTCATACATACATATGTAGAAAATAGCTACACATGCATGCATAAGAAAACATATACATATATTATTTAGAGTGAACAAGATAGCTAAAATACAATATGAAATATGCATGAAACATGCTTGCTCTATTATATTAAGAAGTCTCAGTTCCAGTCATACAATACAATATGAAATATGCATGAAACATGCTTGCTCTATTATATTAAGAAGTCTCAGTTCCAGTCATACAATACAAGCATGACCAACCACTATTTCCGACAGTGGAATGTTACAACCACTGGCGCCTGCTCCTAAAAAGAGATATACTAGCTCTGCACAGTGGAGAAGCCAAGGATCATTACAATACTATCCAAGCTTTCTCTAAGATACTCCTATTGGAAGCTTGGCTAACCAAAAGCCTTTATAATGAGTTATGAGATTCTATTTATAGAAAAGGGTGGGGTGACCCTTGACATTCCCCTTTGTAACTATTTTTTTATCCTCATGAATTTTCAACTACTCTATGACTATCACATTCAACTATCGACACTTGAACTTCCACTTGACAATACGTTACATACAATCTGCACATGTACCCGTGTGAGACAAAATGGCTTGAGCAAGCCATGCAACACATCACTAACACTCGGACCATTGTGGTGAGACCAACTCTTTGAAATCCTTGCGATGGTCAATGGTGGCACACTCATGCCAAGCTTGGTCATCTGTGATGGTGTCCACATGCTCAATGGTGATTTCCTACTAAAAGTGAACTCTTGTCTTCATTACATTTGGGTACACTGATATGGCCCTTTTGTCCAGCTTGTTTGATAGCATGTGCATCATCGCCTTGAGTGTGGTTGGAACAACAACCTACTTACGCAAAGTGTCTGTGTTGATCTCCAAGTGTGTGCTAGTGACCATGCGCATCAACTTGTCAAAGTACATGTTCAAATCCAGTCAGTCTTACTTCTTGTTTCTCCTTGGTCAATGTGCCGAATGGGTTGGACTGTATGCATGTGCACAATGACATCCATACCCATGAATACCCTTGCATCCAACTAACAACACTGCTCACCCTGTCTGCTCTATGCCAACTGCTTGATCGGTACATAACCTGTATTTGCACAATTTCCTCGGTCTGTGTATGTTGCGCCTCCTATTGTGTATGTTCCCGTTGCAAATCCTTCTCTTATCTATGCAACTCATGTTCTTCCTTGAGTTACCAGTTGAGCACCTACAACTGCTTCTCCGTTTCTCTCTTTTTCCCTTCACGCAAGCCTTAGTCTTCAAATTTTCTTTCATCATAAGTGGATTTGCCTGAGATTGCAACTTTGTTGTGCCTTTCTGTTGTCAACAACCTTCCTCTTGCAGTTGTCGCATGCAAGTGTGCTACCTTATGGTGTTGGTGATGGTGCTTCTTGTTGTGATGCTGCTACCATTTCATCTTGATATCCTTGTCCATGAACAACTTGATGTCTTCGTAGATAGGAAAGTTCATAGGCATCCCTAGTTGTGCTTTGAACGGTGTCTTTGACTCTTCTCTCCTAGAAGCCATTGTACCTATGTTGTTGGGAGGTAAATGAACACTTGTGATAACTGGAGACATAGAAACACTCATGACAAGAAATATTTTAGTTGAAAACCAAAACAAACTTGAGGACTAACTTGCAACATACTTGTGTGATTGATCGTGAAGGTTGCACAATTTCCACTGGGAGGTCGGGAGACTGACTGCCAAAACTATGCAAGGCACAGTTCATGATATCAGGAGGATGACTGAGTGTTGGAAATACATAATGCATAGTCCAGCCTGGCCTGCTAAGCACTAAAACTATGAAATGTGTAACTTCAATCAGCAGTGACATGTAACCAGCAAACTGCATTGCACAATTTTTGGGGCCAGTAGGACACTTCCTCCAAGAATTGCGCAATGCAAACCTGGAGGCCAAGACTAGGCTAGACTTGCACAATTTCTAGAGGGAAGGTAGAGCATTCACTTCCAGGAATGCGTAGTGCTAGCTAGGCAAGGCACAGTTCGGGCAAAGGTAGCCCAAGCCAGCTGATAGGTGAATAAAAACATGAGAAGTCTAAATGCATGACGAGATGATTGCAAACAAAATTGAATGATTATACATGGAAAGAACAAGTGCAAGATTCAGAAAATGGGAAAGCATCCATGTGTGTGAAGCGAGTTGCTGCAGCTGTGACCATCCATGCAAAAGCAGTGTCATGCATGCAACAATAGTGAGATGCAAACAAAAACTAAAACAATGCTTCTTCAAACTAACATAAATCAAAATGACAACAAGCACTCACTGAAATCAAGTAGACAACAGTCACACAAAGCAAAATACAAAAAGAAAAGAAACACAGCATGAGACATGAAATGTGGGCTTACCCCGAAACAACTGAGTTGAATGTGCCGATGAATGCTAGATTCAATGTGGAATGTGAGAGGTACAAGTTCAATGTGAGGAATGATCTCTGCAGTGTCCTGTTGATGAGTTTTGATAAAATTGAGGTTGTGACATGCATGCCACAAATATAGGAAAAACGAAACTTGGTGGGAGCTTTCTAAAATGATCCTTGCATGTAACCTCCAGCTACTAAAATTATATCCATCAATCAAGGGATGCCTTTGCGTGTTGCTTTGGGAGAGGTAGTCCATGCATGAAAATCATTTTTGCTCGGTCTCAGAGGGAACTGGTCAACCTGAAGGCACATGCATCTTTTTGCGAGCCTGGGATGAAAATCTATGTAGTTTATGGGTTGAGCAAAGATGGCTACCCTAGAGGCATTGAAAAATTTCTAGGAGGAACAGGTGACTCTCTCCTAAGATTGTGCAATTTTTGGGCTGAGTAGTTTTCCTAGGTCAAACCTTGCAATTTTCTCAAGGAAGCATGTCTGACTGTATTGTGAAATTTCTGAGAGGAATGGGTGATTGTCTCCCAAGATTGTGCAATTTTTGGGCTGAGCAACTATCCTCGGTCATACCTCACAATTTTCTCAAGGAATATTGTTTGACTATATTGCACAATTTCTGAGCCCAACTAGTTGCCTAGCTGGATTTGCACAATTTCTACTCGTTGTTGGGTTGGCTGTCATAGAGGGATTACACAATTTCTGTGAGAAACAGTTAACTTCTACACAGAATTGCACAATTTCTGGGCTAATCAGCTATCCTTGGATGAATTGGACAATTTTTTAGAGGAAGACTGTAAGGAAGAATTGTGCAATTCTGGAGCCCAGCTAGGTGTCCAGCTGGGTTTGTGCAATTTATGGAGAGAAGGATGGTTCCCCTCCATAATTTCACAATTCCCAGAGGGATATGCTCAACCAGTAACTAACACTAAGTCTGAAAATCAACCTATGGAGGAAGTGGAATAAACTTGCATACACAGGTTGACATGACTCTATGAAACAATTGAAGCCTATGTGCTTGGCAATGCAAGACATGTTGCTCAGGATGGTTGATAGGGAGGTTGCAGAAAGAAGCTAAGGAAAAATATGGAGGGTGATTTTAGCCTCTACAACACTTGGTGAGACATTGGTAGAACTCCAAATCTCTGAATGGACCTTGTATGTGAAAATCAAGTCTAACACCTCCATAAGTATTGCTCAGTTCTCTATTTGTCTTGGTCTCCACACTTGCTTGATTGTAGGATGTAGCATCTTCCAAGCTCTCGGTCCATCGACACACATTCAAAGACAAGTAGACATAGTTGTTTCGATTTGGAATGAGGGGTATATTGGTGCACAAGTCATATGATCATCAAAGTTTTAGTTTCATCTCTGGTGTTGCTCCACCGCCAGCGGGCCTGGACAGTACCCTGGTGCAGTCATGCAAGAACACAAGCATCGATCTACTACCAGCGAGCCTAGTCAGTACCCCAGCGGAGTTACTTGCATCACCTCTCTATGCAAGAAGTCTTTCTCTTCTTTCACCTTTTTCATTTTCATATATTCATTTTATTTTTTATTTTTTCATAACTATGCATAACACTTATTCATTTTAGAGGCATAAGAGGGATCCTGACTTATTGAGATCAAAAGATGTTGTTCCTTCAAAGAAGTAGTTTATATATACCCCTCACATGCTTGTTAAGGTTTTCCCCCTCACCTTACTCTACTTGACTAAGATGATAAGGATTAACCAAAAAAAAACCAACTAGAGCAGGTGATACTAGTTTGTGTGCAAGTGTTGTGTTTTCACCAAGCTTCACTTCAAAGAGTATATATTTTCCTTTGATGTATTATGGACTGAAAGTGACAAGCTATTTATGAGAGAGTAGACAAAAGATAACCAAATGTTAATATTTGTACAAGTCCTCTTGTATTTTACCCTAGCTTGTTTCAAAAGTTGCACACGGTCCATGTGAAACTCACCTATGAACAAAAACAAGTAAATAAAAGAAAATGAAAAGCAAGAAGCAGAAGCAAATGCATATGCAAAGTGAGTAAGAAAAAAAACAAGCAAGCAAGAAAAATACACAAATAAAGAAGAAAACAACTCAAAAGAAAACACTACTCCTACTCCTAAGCTAACAGTGCATGGGTCGTCTCACTTGAAGTGATACTTACAATGCAACCAAAGGTGCACTAGTCAACCCATGTTGGTGAAGGCATGGTTTACGAAAATTATAGTTGTGGAAACTAGAAAACATGAAAGATATAATGATGAAGACAAACATACTCAGAGCTTAAAAGTGTCCACAGAGAAAAAATTATTGAAAGCGCATGACATGCATTCTATGGACTTGCCATGCTGTTGTGCTACACTACATGTAGATGTTAAGTGTATGCATTCTATTGATTGTAACATGCAAGAAAATTTGAGAAAGGTATACCACTTACATTGTGCAAGTGTGCTTCTTGTGTAAGATTCCTCAAATTCCTTAGCTATGGGATCATGTATTTTGATTGGACGAAGTGAAATCTGAGTGTTATATTGATCATGAATGAAAAGTAGAGAGTGATGATGAGCCTTGTGTCTTTCAATAATTTCCTGATCGGAAGCAAAACAAACCTCAGGACAAAAAGGACCTTGTTAGTGTCAGTCTTTGCAGCCTTCCACCAGCAACCAAACATGCTCTTACAAAGTCGTCTTAGGGTGTTAAAGTCAAATTTTGTTATTTTACTGAGTCTTCAAGTAAAATTTGGTCGCTAGATATTAGGTCTAGTATTGTTTTCACTCCTTCCAAAGTTTTTCAAGTATTGGTCCATGTCACCATTCAGCTGAGTGTACCATTATTCAAAGAGTCGTCATCATTATTTCAAGTTCCAATGGGTCATTTTACACTTTGTTTGTGCTTAGGTAAGGCTCATTTCCCTCTCCTAGGGTTTTGAAGGTAATTTTTCTTGGATGCTCAAATCATCAACAAAACTTGTATCCTGATGCTCATACACCTTCCCCTATCCTTAATATACCTTCTTAAACACTTCCCATCACTGATATCCCTCAAATTCATCGTTTTCCCACAACCCCTAGCCTATTTCTACAATTTGACACTTCTGTAGGTTAGGGCTGTGTTTTGCCTATTTGGACCCCTTCCTCTCACTCAATCCCTGAAATTCCACATTCCCCTACTTCCCAACATTTGTCCCTACTTCACAAAATTTTCTCAAGAAATCAGAAGCCCCTGATCCCCTTCATTTCCTTTCATTTCTACAAATCCCCTGTTCCACTCATCGGGATAAGTTTTATTCAAATGATGTTTCTGAGCAGGAAAAGATGAATTTAACAAAATTAAGCGAGGTTTTTGTCCACCATAGACTCTAAAATAAAAAAATCCTTCAGTTTTTACACAGGTATCAGGGTTTTGGAGAAATGTTCAAAACATCATTTGCCTCAGGAGAGTTGATGCACTTCCAGAGTGAACTTGGGAAAATCAATATTTCTCCTAACTAAAGTGACCAAATGACTTTTTGGATGAGTCAAGTGAGAACTAGACATAGCGATATTTCCAATGAGCTATCATGAGCTCACTTTGGAGTTGAGGAAGACCTCCAAACTTTGACTAAAAAAGCACTCTGCATTTTGGCAACCTCATTTTGCACATTTTTACCAGTCTTGTGAGATCACATTTTTTCTTGGAAAAATGAGCTCCAAATTGAAAAATTAAAGATTTTCTGGAAGGTACACTCGAGAATCTTTCCAAATAGCTATCCCACACCCAATTTAGACATCAGGAAGGCCTCCAAACATGGCCTTCAAAACGCGCTACACGTCGAGGGTGGGCGTTACACGTTGGGGAAATTTTGCTGCTTATTTTTACACTGCGCTGTGTGCTGAAAAGTTGTGCTATGCTCCTCTAGGGTGTGTTACCCATAGGGCTAGTCAGCATAAAAGCTCATAGTCCATAATCCAAAAACCATTTTTGTTGTTTTGGACCCTCAGAAAATTAAGTACCTTCCTTCTTCTATCCTTTGGCATTCAATTTGTGATTCTAAAGTGGTTGGTTGTTTGTAAAATATTTGCAAGCCCTAGGTTCCAAATATGCTCCTCCACTCATTCCCCATATCCTAATTCCCTCAAACTCTACTCATTCCATATACTCTAGTCCCCTCAAATAAACATTTCCATCTATCCCTTGAGCCCTCAAACCCTAAAACGCATTCCTAAAACCTTCATAACCTCTTTAGCACTCTCACAAGCTCACTCATAAGCTCAAACCATAATGAGTTCATCTCCCCTTCCCCTACCCCTATTCACCATAACTCATTCCTCAATTAGCTTCTCTAGGGTTTCAAGGCTTCAAAACTCAACCAACATGGAAACAAAGGACAAAGACTATGAGGAGGAGGAAAACAATGGAAGTGAAAGCATGGTAGATGAAACTCAACGTCAAAGAAAACCACATAAGGGAGGCCAAAGAGACTAGAGCTACTGAGGTGCCTAGGACTTATATGACATGTCAAAGGGGCATAAGGATATTTTTTGCAGTTGATGGGCAAGTGTTTGCTCCACTAGATGTGGAAGGGACCTTGCCTTCTTCATCAACCCATACGCAAATGCTTGCTCCACAAGATGTGGAAGGGGCTTTGCCTTCTTCATCAACACAATAGGTACATGTGCAGAAGCTGCACAAAGGGAAAGAAAAGATGCTAGAGTAATGTTTTGATGATGAGGAGGAATAAAGAGACTTTGATTTGACAGAGCATGATGATGTGGAGCAACATTATACTCATCATGCCATGAAAACAATTGAATTAGAGGCTTAGGATAAAGAAACAATAAAGGACATCATCATATAGGAAAAGGAGGCTCAATTTTAAGCATTGATGGATAATTTGGAGAGAGCCAAGTATGTCATCACATATTTGGAACGAGAGAACAAGAAGATGAGTGACAAGCAGGTCTTCATGGATCTCTAACTTCTCAAGGTAAAACGACAAGGTTACAAGGAGGCACAAGTCAGTTTGACTCCTTTTGAGAAGGAAAATGAGGATGATAGAGAGAATTGGATTGAGAGGGTCAATTTTCACTTAGAGAAGCTATTTTGGAAGTCCAATAGGGATAATCTGATGATCAGGAACATGGCCTACCATTACAAGACCTGAAACAAAATTTGCAACATGAGGGTCAAAAAGATGAAAGCTGGGCTAAGGTAGGATCTATAAGGAAATAGGTAGGAGGATAGGCTTAGGTTGCTTGTTGAAGCTTCCTTGGCTCAACATGATACTTGATGATAGTACTTCTCACCAATTTTGGTCAAGTTTGGAGGAGACTTTTCTTTTTGCAAATTTTGAAAATTGCAAATATAGAAAATTTGGCTCAACGCGCAGTGCCATTTTTTCTAGGGGCACCCAATGCACAAATGGATTGAATTTTTGGATTTAGAGCAATGAGTACATGCACCCTATGGCTTTTCTAATTTTTTGGGGAAGAACTGGTCCACCAAAAGGTCAAAAAAACACCCTAAAAATGACCTTTCTACCACTTTTTGGACATATAGAAGCAGTGTTGGGAGAATCAACTTTTGAGGGGTCAAATCATATTCAAATGAAGAAATTATAGGCTTTTTTGAATTTTACTTCAGGACCTTTCTAATGATCTATCATTTGCTCAATTTGGATGCCGAGAAGGCCTCGAAAAGGGACCTGAAAGTGGCACTACGCGTAGGGAAAATTTTGCACATGGTGGCTAATTTTCTATGTATTGATTACGTTCGTGGATTTTCTCCCATGGAGGATGTTTGAATATGGTAAATGATGACTTGGCTTGTAAATATGATGTTTAATTAGTACAATCAAGAGGATCAAGAGAACATAGGGACGTATGTCGAGGGAACGAATCCACGTGACAACCAACAGGCTTGCAAGACAAATCTGCGCAGATATCAAGAGCAAGTGGGGTGGGAGGATGTGACAGTTCAACAAATGTGTATGCATAATCTCCGACATCACTCTACAGTGGTTGAGCTATTTGATGAGGTGAAGGTGGACAGTCACTTGTGACAACAATTGTGCATGCTTGTGATTAGTAGCTCCTTCAGCGAAGTGTGTTGATCAGGATCCGAATGATTTCAAGAATTATGGATTTTCGGATATGTAAAGAATATACTCAAATCTTCCATCAAGAAATTCCAAATCAATTTCATCTTTTGGAAATTGGTATGCAAGATTACAAAAGTGTGTGAAACTATTCAATGGATTCATCAGGTGCTTTTCGTAATTTTAGAATTTCTTTATTGAGTGATTTATGGTTAAAGTGATTGAAATCGCGGTCTATCTTTGCGACTAGATGAGCAAGCGAATGAATAGATTTTTTAGGCAACATGGCACACCAATGTAATGGGTGCCCTCAAAGCATGTAGAAGAACAACGTGTAGGTCATGTATTCTTAAAATATTCCATGTCTTTTGCATGAGCCTACAACACCAAGCACATGCCTAATGAAAGCTACATAGCCTCCACCATCATATGTTTTATTTGACAAGTTATCAGAAAGCTCTTCCAAGATTTTGAAGTCATTTCCATAAGACATACACTCCGGAAGAGAAACTTTGTAGCTAGTCATGATGGATATGCAAAGATTCAAAATAGATGTGAGGACTCAGCTTGTCATCTAGCCCTCCTTCTAGCACCAAAATGTTGATGGTTCTGGACCTAATAACATGTCAGGGGATCTCCCCGGTAAGAAGTCCAAACTAGACGTCAAACCATTTGGTGTAGGAGACCGAGCAGTGGGTCATACGGTATCGCCTTGACTGCGATGGTGTGCAAAGTCAGGTAAGATGTCCCTATTGGTAGCAAGGTTGTGACATATGCAATAAGTCAAGGAAGGTGCATGAGTAGTTCTAACACACGGGGGTTGAGCTGAGTGCACCCCTTGAAAACCTGTCAAAGCACGGAGTTATGAAGGAATGCACAAGCAAAGATGCATCACAAACATGGAAGGAAAGTAAGGTGATCGTTAAACCAACAACAAATTTAAGTAAGATTCATACATACATATACAAAAAATAGCTACACATTCATGCGTAAGGAAATAGATACATATATCATTTAGAGTAAACAAGATAGATGAAATACAATACGACATATGCATGAAATACGTTGGCTCTGTTATATTAATAAGTGTAAGTTCTAGCCATAAAATACAACCATGACCAACCACTAGTTCTGACAATGGAACGTTATAGTCACTGCCACTTTCTCCTCCAAAGGGATATACTACCTCTGCACAGTAGAGAAGCCAAGGCTCATTACAACATTGTCCAAGCTTTCTCTGAGATACTCCTATTGGAAGTTTGGCTGACAAAAAACCTTTACAATGAGTTATGAGGTTCTATTTATAACAAAGGGTGGGGTGACCCTTGACATTCCCCTTTGTGACTGTTTGTCTATCCTCACGACTCTTCAACTACTCTATGACTATTACATTCAACTATTGACACTTGAACATCCATTTGACAAGATGTTACATACAATCTGCACATGTACCCATGTGAGACAAAATACACTTGAGCAAGCCATGTAAGACATCACTAACACTTGTATGGTTATGGTGAGACCAACTCTTTGACATCCTTGTGATGGTCGATGGTGGAGAACTGATGGCAAGATTTTTCATCTATGATGGTGTCCATGCGCTCAATCATGACATCTTGCTGAAAGTGAACTCTTGCCTCCGTTGCACTAGGTACACTGATATGGCCTCTCTGTCCAACTCATTTGATAGCATGTGCATCATCGTCTTGAGTGTGGCCAGACCAGCAACATACTGATGCTTACTATCTGTGTTGATCTCCAAGTATGTGTTGGTGACCATGCTTATCAACTTGTCAAAGTACATGTTTAGCTCCGGTCAGACTTACTTCTTGTCTTCACCTTAGTGAGTGTGCCAAATGGGTGGGATCACATGCATGTGCACAATGACATCCATACTCCTGAATACCCTTGCATGAGATCAAAAACACTACTCATAGTGTCTTCTCCATGCCATCTACTAGATGGGTCCATAGCCTATACGGGCATAGTTTCATTGGTCTATGTATGTTGCACCTTGTGCTATTCCTATTCCTGCTGCAACTCCTTCTCTTGTCTATGCAACACCTATTCTTCCTTAAGTTGTCACTTGAGCACCTGCAACTCCCTCTCTTGTCTATGCAACTCCTATTCTTCCTTAACTTCTTGCTTGAGCACCTGCAACTGCTTATCTGTTTCTCTCTCTCTGCCTTCACGTGATCCTCTTGTTGTGTTGTCGCCTCATAGCCTTAGTCTCCAAAGTTGCTTTCATCACAAGTGGATATGCTTGAGCTTGTAACTTTTTTTTTCCTTTGTGTTGTCAACAACGTTCCTCTTGCACTTGTTACATGTAGATATGCTGCCATCCGCTTGTGTTGATGGTGCTTCTTGCTGTGACACTACTGCCATTTCATCTTGATATCATTTTCCATGAACAAATTGATGTCTTCATAGGTAGGAAAGTTTGTAGACACTTGATCGAATGCATTCCTAGTTGTGCTCTGAATGATGTATTCGACTCTACACTCTAGGAAGTCATTGTACCTGTGTTGTTGGGAGGTAGATTAACACCTGTGATACCTATAGACATAAGAACACTCATGAAAAGAAATATGTTACTCAAAAACCAAAAAAAACTGAGGACTAACTGGCAACATACTTGTGTGATTGATCGTGAAGGTTGTGCAATTTCTGTAGGGAGGTCGAGAGACTCACTTCCAAAACTATGCAAGGCATATTACTTACTATTAGGAGGCTGACTAACTATTGGAACTATGCAATGCATAGTCCATCCTGGCCTACTAAGGAATGCAACTATGTAATGTGCAATTTCAGTCAGTAGTGACATGCAACCAACAAACTGCATTGTGTGGTTTTTTGGGCCAATAGGAAACTGCCTCCAAGAATTGCACAATGCAAGCCTAGAGGTTAGTGTTGGTCTAGACTTGCCCAATTTCTAGAGGGAAGGTAGAGCCTTTGCTTCCAAGAATGTGTAGTGCTAGACGAGCAAGGCACGGTCTGGGCCAAGGCAACCCAAGCCAGTCGATGGGCGATTGAAAACATGGGAAGTCTAAATGCATGATGAGATGAGTCCAAACAAGAGTGAATGATCATACAGGCAAACATCAAGTGTAGGATTCAAAAAAAGGGAAAGCATGCATGTGCATGAAGCAAGTCGCTACAACAGTGACTGTCCATGCAAAAACAGTGGCATGCATGCGATAGTAGTGAGATGCGAACGAAAACTGAATTAGTGCTTCTACAAGCTAACATACATGAAAACAACAATAAGTGCTCACTGAAATCAAGCAAACAACACTCACACAAAGTGAAACACAAAAAGCACCAAAAACACAACGTGAGACATGAAATTCGGGCTTACCGCAAAATAGCTGAGCTGAATGTGTTGACGACTCCTAAATTCAATGTGGGATGTTAGAGTGACGAGGTCGATGTGAGGAATGAGCTCTGCAATGTTCGGTTGATGAGTTTTGATAAAATGAAGGTTGTGATGCACATGCCACAAATCTAGTAAAAGAGACACTTGGCTGCACATTTCTGAAATGATCCTTGCATGTAACCTCCAACTGCTAAAAATAGACCCCTGAATCAAGGGATGCCTTTGCATGTTGCCTTGAGAGAAGCCGTCCATGCATGCAAAATTAGTTTTTCTCGGTCCCGTAGGGAACCGATCAACTTGAAGGTACATGCATCAGTCCAGTGTGAGCTTGGGAAGAAAATTTGCGCAATTTCTGGGTTGAACAGAGATGGTTGCCCAAGCGGAATTACACAATTTCTGTGAGGAACAGGTGACTGTCACCCATGATTGGGAAATTTCTTGGCTGAGCATCTGTCTTGGGTTAGACATCGCAATTTTCTCAAGGAAGCCTATCTGATTGTATTGTGCAATTTCTGAGAGGAATAGGTGACTATCTCCCAGGATGGTGCAATTTCTGGGTTGAGCAGCTATCCTAGGTTAGAGCTTGCAATTTTCTTAAGGAATCCTGTCTGACTGTACTGTGCAATTTCTGATCCCAATAGGCTACCTAGCTGGATTTGCACAATTTCTACTGGCTACTAGGCTAGCTGTCCCAGAGGGATTGTGAAATTTCTAGGAGCAACAGGTGACTGTTGACTAGAATTGCACAATTTTTGGGCTGAGCGGCTGTCCTGGGATGAATTATACAATTTTTGAGAGAAAGACTATTAGGAATAATTGCCCAATTCTAGAGCCCATCTGGGTGTCCATATGGGTTTGCACAATTTCTAGAGGAAGGTTGGTTCCCCTCCAAAATTGCACAATTCCCAGAGGGAGTTTCTCAACCAGCAACTGACACAGTCTAAAACGCAACCTATGAAGGAAGTGGAACAAACTTACATACACAGGTTGACAAGAATCTATGAAACAACTGAAGCCTATCTGCTAGATGATGCAAGAAATGTTACTAAGGATGGCTGGTAGGGAGGCTCCAAAATGAAGCTAAGGAAAAATTTTGGAGGGTGGTTGTGGCCGCTAAAACAGGTTCATATTGGTAGAGGTTTAAATAATGTGATTTGTAGAGGTATTCTCTAATATGTAGTCAAATTAAGGTTATTGCTTAGTATTCCATGAACACACGAGATATGTCAGAGGTTCATTGAGTGAAGCCCTTAGTCCTCAACTAGGTCTTTTACCTCATATTGATGCTTTAGCTTCTTCATCAATCATTTCTTTTACCCTTTATTCTTCTTCTTATTCTTCTCTTGGTGAAAGTCTTAATGGTAGTAACCAGGAGGCTAAGAAGAAGAGGAAAAGGAAGAAGAGGAAGGAGCAAGATAAGGAAGGAGTAAATCAACGAAATATGGTTGTAATGGTTAATAATGTTGAAGAAACCTCCAACATGCATCATAACCCAAATACCCTTGCAAGCTTTGAAAAGATGACCACTTCCTTATCAATTATCCTAGTATTTCTAATGTCTTGGAACTATGGTCTAAGGATTCTTATCAACTTACTATTAATTCATCCACTATTGGTTCTAAGGTTCTAGGGAAAAGGGGTAAATTCAGGTTTCCTTGTAGATTATGTGAAGGGCATCATTAAAATCACCTTTTCCATCATATGGATGAAGCCTCCAATTGTTGGAAAATCTTATTATTTCTCAACAACAACTTCCAATTAGTTACCATACTATTTATCCCAACCTTGCATTAGTTTATGAAGTGATTGATCCCATTCCAAGTTCATTCAATCCCATTCTCCCCTTAGAGTGTGAAGTTAATACCACTAAAGTTGATGAACCATTGGTTGATGAAGAGTCGACTTGATTCTATCTTTAGTCCTTCCCACTCTCCTCTTAAAGAGTGAATTTAATACCATTCATGTTCTTCTTTTTACTTTATATTCCACCACACAAGGGGGCATTTCATTCGTTTCCACAGAACCCCCTCCAAGTACTGGGGTCATTTCCTTTGATTGGAATACGCTGATAGAGCCTCATCTCCCTTCTTACATCCCTTTCCAAATCATTTTGAAGGCTTGTGATAAGAATGAGCATCACACAATCATAGATGTAGGTACTTCTATTAGTAATTTATCCCCAAATGCTTGGCAACCTTTAGGTTCCCCTCAACTTGTGTCTATTACGAAGAATCTTTTGGATTTTAACATAAGAGCTAGTGAACCTTTAAGGATCCTTCCTCCACTTCCAATTAATTTGGATGGAAAAACTATCTATATTTATTTTATGATATTCCAATGCCCCTTGAATTTCAATGTTCTCTTGGGGAGAGACTATGTCTATGCCATGAAAGTTGTTGTGTCCACACTCTTTCATTTGGTGTATTTCCCTGATAATAGAAACATTGTGGCTATTAACTAGCCACCATTTGGGTTCCTTATTTGACTATCAACCATCCAACATCCCCAAAATGTTCCCTTTTTGCAAGTGGTATTATCCCTAACATAGGTTAATTACATGGCAACTTCTCCCATGCCTTCACTTACATATGAAAATGAGACTCCTGTTGTATACTCAAGTTCATTTTACTTAGATCTAGTTAGTGGCATGATGAACCCTATAATGGGGAAATTGGAGGTTGATCTTCTTACCCCTATTATGTCCCTTGACATGTATTTCATCCAAAGAATTATTCTTTCTTCTGATGAAGATCCCTTGGAAGCCACTATTGAGGTGTTTCCCTAGCATGTATTCCTTTTAGAGAATTTTCCTCTTGGAATCCATGATAAGTTACCATGATCATAGTTCCTTTTCCTGTATTGATCTCGTTAAAAAATGAAACATGGTGTCATGAAAATAGTTCCTTTTCTTTTGTGAAGCTCATTAAAAGATGAATCCAGTCATCATGAGCACAGTTCCCTTTATTATGTCAAGCTCGTTAAAAAATGTAACAAGGTCTCATGAGCATAGTTCCTTTTCCTATGTTGATCTCATTAAAAAATGAAACCTGGTGTATTGAAAATAGTTCCTTTTCTTGTGCGAAGCTCGTTAAAAGATGAATCCAGTCATCATGAGCATAGTTCCCTTTATTATGTCAAGCTCATTAAAAAATGTAACGAGGTCTCATAAGCATAGTTCCTTTTATTGTGTCAAGTTCGGTTAAAAATGAATTAGGTCATCATGAGCATAGTTCCCTTTCTTGTGTCAAGCTCATTAAAAAATGAAAAAGACCGCCCTTTAATTGATTCCAGTCTTTGATTAGATCTCGTAAATGTTGAGACAAGTATTTCACCTGCTCTCATAAGTGAACCTTCATTTCATCCTCCTATTAATAACCACTAGTCTTCTTTGGCAGAGGAAACAAATATTGGGGGGTATGTTCCTATGGTCATCATGCTAGACTTAAAACCTATCTCAAACAACTTTTTCTTTGTTTCAAACTTGTGTAAAAATGAAACGTATCTCAAGCATAGTTTTTTCTATTTTTCAAGATTTTGTAAAAATGAAACCTATTTAAGGCATAACTGTTCCTCTATTTCAAGCTTGTGTAAAAATAAAAGTTATCTTGAACTTAGTCTTTGTTCCTTCTTGTGCTCGCAAATTCATGAGAATAATTTATTGAGTATACTTTTATCGCTTTTTCGGGCTTCTTAAAACTGAGCAAAAAAGTAATCCCCTAGATTTACCTTTAGGCCCTTTTCTAACTCTCAAAATATGAAAATATTTCCAAGTACACTTGTTTCTTTCATGCTTATAAAATTATATCAAGAAACATCTCCCTAGTATAATTTTACCCCTTTTATGGACTACGTAAGATATTCACAAATAAGGTATACTTTGATCAATCATGGCGAAAAGAGTTCTCCCTTGTATTATTTTATACTGTTAGGTCCCTATACTACTATTGTAACCCCTTATTATTATTAGTGCATCCCCCTTATTATATTTTTGTGCCCATGTAGTCCCCATACTGTTATTATTGTGCCCTTACATTATTATTGTTATGTCGGCTCTGATTATGTTAGGACCCCTTAGACTCCTATATAGAGAAAGGAGGTCTTGTCATTTGTATCATCCAAGAATTGTTCATTTGTGTAATGTAAAGGAGGTTTCCCCCTCAAAGCGGCTGATTTCTAAGGTGTTCATCAATCTTTTTGTGAGCTGGTTTCATAACATTTGGTATCAGATATTTGGATTCTAGGGTTTCACTACTCCAAACAGGTCATCATGGAATTTTCACTATAAAGTTTTCGCTACAAAGTGTCAGAAGCTAAAACAAAAACCCATTTGATCCAAAATTGTTCTGCACCTCGAGTCAAAATTTCAGATCTTTGCTCGCTAGATTTTTGGAGATATGATATGAGGAAATTAGGATTTTGGAAAAATCCAGAATTCCATCTCCAACAGGTCATCATGGAATTTTCAGTATAATTGTATTTATGCAAGGGTTTAGACTCTAAAATTAAACCCCATTTGAGCCACAATTTTGGTGATGTTCGGGCCTAAATTTCAAATCTTGTTTTGCTATATTTTTGGAGCTACAATCCAAGACATTTAGGGTTTCTACAAGCTCCCGAATTACGTCCTAAACAGGTGACCTTGGGAAAATCATCATAACCTTCTCTCTGAGAATCAAATTGAAATGTCATAAGAAGTTACAGAAAGAGAAAGAAATGCAGATTTTGTGTATCTATTTCAGGTCCTAAGGTTGAAACAGTTACACATGGCACTTCGTACAAGTGCGCTCTACTAAACCAGTCTATAGTCAGGTCATTGTGAGAGATTTGACATCACTCTTCCTTGAAGAATCCCATCTTGATTAGACTTGCGGGGTTAGAAAGAGATCTCAGAGAGCTACTCTATGATGTAATTCTAGAACTTGGAGATCTGAAATTACCGAGTTATACTTGTTTCAATATCAAGCTCCTAAATTCAAGAGAAGGCGATATGAGGAAGTTTGATGGCAAGGACACGGTAAATTGGATACTACAAATGGAGCAATATTTTGATCTATATGAGGTGAAACTATTACAAAAAGTACGTACTACATCTTCATATATAGAACCAAATCAATTTTTATGGTATAAAGGCTTTTGTTCTTGTAAACCACTTGTTACATGGTCAATTTTCATGGAGGAAATGGTAGCACATTATGAGGATACAAAGAGACACACCTTCTTTAGCCAATTGCTAAATCTAAAAAGAAAAGTGTTTAATGGTAGAGCACATTGAGGAATTTCAAAAACTGAATATAAGGGAAAATAATATTCCAGAGAAGCAGAGAAATGATGTCTCCATAGGGACTTTAAAGGATAACATTCAACATGAGGCTCATCTTTGGGAACCTGATTCATTGGAGAAGGCATTTAGGTTGGCAAGAAAAGAGGGAAGAAAAATTATGTAAACAAGGAAGTCTACCCCTCACAACTATAAATATGGAAGTGTTGTTTCTCCTAGCCTTCCACAACCTACAATGTTGACACCACAAAAATTGGAAGAAAAAAGAGAAAAAGGGCTTTGTTACAATTGTGATAACAAATACATTAAAGGTGATAAGTGTGCCGAGAAGAAATTATTTTACATAGATTGTGAAGAGGAGGAAGAAAAGGATCAAGAAACATAAAAATAAGAGGATATACAATAGGAACCAACCCTAGAGAAGGAAGAAATGAATATGGCCATATCTTCTAAAGCATTGGAAAGAATTACCACTCTTCAGACTCTCAAGATAGAAGGACATATAAAGAAGAGAAAGGTTCAAGAAGTGAAAGATCACATCGAGAAAGAAGAATGAATCCGACCATATCTTGTAATACGTTGGACAAAATTACCACTCCTCAAACTATCAAAATAGAAGGACATATCAAGAATAAAAAGGTAATAGTGTTGATTGATTCAGGAAATACTCATAATTGTATTCATTGTAAGATAGCCAAGGAATTGAATTGCTTCCTATATCCAGCACCAGAGTGTCAAGTGATGGTTGCAAGTGGATGAACCACAAATTTCTAGGGAAAGTGCCAAAATATCAAGCTATCCATGGGATAATATGCATTGAATAGCCCAATGTTTTCCATTCCAATGTGTGGTGTTGATGTTGTACTAGGTGTCCAATGGCTACAATCCTTGGGTATAATAGCTTTTAATTTTCAAGAACTTCTCATGAATTTTTCTTCAGAAGTAAAGGAAGTTGAATTAAGGGGTATCACAGGGAAACTGAGAAACATAATCAGTGCTAATAGACTAACAAAGGTTCTAAAGAAAGAAAAATGAGTCGTAATTTCACAATTCTGTTCACTAGAGGTTCCCACATCGAAATCATCTATTTCTCCAGATCTCCAAAAAGTATTGGACAATCATTCAAAGGTATTAGGGACTCCCAAAGGCCTCCCAACTATTCGTGATCATGATCATTCTATTCATTTGCTTCCAGGAAGTGTTCCTCCAAACATCAGGCCTTACAAATATCCCTATTCCCAAAAGAGTGAAATTGAACATATGGTTGCAGAAATGATACAGGCTGGTATAATTCAACCTAGTCAAAGTTCTTTATTTTCTCTAGTAGTATTGATGCGCAAGAAGGATGGGTCATGGAGCACGTGTTCGAATTATAAAGAGCTAAATAAACTCACTATAAAAGATAAATTTCCCATTCCTGTCATTGATGAAGTATTAGATGAATTGCATGGATTAATTTATCTCACCAAGTTGGATCTTCGTTCAGGATATCATAAAATAAGAATGCATACTGAAGACATTCTGAAAACAACATTATTGAAGAAAGATGCATTTTCATGGAATCTAGAAGCAGTGAAGGCCTTTGAACATATTAAAGAGGTAATGTGCCAAGCACCGGTCTTAGCTACACCAAACTTCACAAAAACCTTTATTGTGGAATATGATCCATCAGGAAATGGAATTGGTGATGTTTTAATGCAGGAAGAAAGACCTAATTCTTTTGAAAATAGTCCAATCAAAGGAAAGTATTTACGCAAAGCTATTTATGAGAAGGAAATGTTAGCAGGACTACACGCACTTAAGAAATGGTGACCTTACATAATGAGAAGAGCCCAGTTCAAACAATATTGCCAGAACATGACAAGGAAGGAAAAATCATATTGGAACCTAGAGGAGTCACAGAAACAAGAACCCAACAACATAGAAACAAGAACCCGACAGCTACGAAATCAATCAATTTCAGAGTATCTCATCAAGTGGAAGAACTTACCAACTGAAGATTCCACATGGGAGGAGAAGAATTTTATACAGACGTATCCATAACTACCAAAGCATTTTGGATAACACTTTTCGAAGGAGAGGGTCACGTTAAGTCCCTATACTACTAGTCTAACCCCTTATTAGTTTTTGTGTGTAGAGCATGATTGTTCAGAGGTATTTGTTTCAGTCGGATGTATAGCCCAGGAAGTTTGTACACCCCTCCACGCGGGGTGGACTTGTGCCCCCCATGGGGGTCTTGGGGGGTCGATTCCCCCTGGATGGGGGGTTCGGGTGCTAGCAGTCCCCCGGCAGGGGTTTGGGGGCAACGCCCTCGAAGCCAAAAATAGATGTAAAATTTCCTTTTAAAAGTATAGTAATTTCTAGCCAATCTGGGTCATTCATTAGGCAGATGATCTGATGATAGAACTGATGTTTAGTTTAGGGTTTTGTTCCCTAGAAGGCAGTCGATGTCTTTGTATGCGGGCAATATATTTGAGGCTGTGATATAGATGTGTATTCTCTGAGTGAGAAATAGGTGAGGTGAGACTGTGAGAGAAAACAAAGGATATTACGGTGGAGCTGCTGTAGGTTGTGTCTCTTCATTTTGCTGGATAATAGAAAGGAAGGACTGGTTGTTCGAGGTGGACGTAGCCCAAGCTGGGTGAACCACGTATATCTGTGTCTCTCTTGTTTTATGCATTTTATGTGTTTATATTTCAGCAATATTTATGTGTTCCATTACTCCGTAATATATAATTTTATAACAACTGGTATCAAAGCCAAAGGTATATTTGGCTGACAAACTCACAGGAAAGAAGGGTTTCTTGTTCGAGTGGGAGAAATGGTGGAAGATGGTAAGTTTAGGGTCTAAAAATTTAACGACCGAAACTTCTCACTGTGGAAGATGCAGATGGAAGATTATATGTATCAGAAAGATCTATACCTACAATTGGGCCGAAAAGCAAAGATGCTGACGGGTATGACAGATGAAGAATGAAACCTTCTCGATAGAAAGGCACTCAGAACAATACGGTTGTGCCTCACAGCATTGGTCTCCTTCAACATTTCGAAGGAAACAACGATAGAGGGTTTGATTAAGGCATTAGAGAAACTATATGAAAAACCCTCAGCCTCAAGCAAGGTATTTCTTATGAAACGGTTATTTAATATGAAGATGTCAGAAGGTGCATCTGTTGCAGACCATTTAAATGATTTTAATACTATTACAAGTTAGTTATGCTCTGTAGGGGTAAACTTTGATGAAGAAGTTAGAGCTCTGTTATTCTTGTGCTCATTACCAGAAGGTTGGAATGGTTTAGTAATGGCCATTACTAACTCTGTGTTTGGATCTAGTACTTTAAAGTTTGATGATGTTGTCGGTGCTATCCTTAGCGAGGAAATGTGACGGAAAAGCTCCGGTGAGACATCAGGTAATGCTTTGAGTGTAGAGTCTAGGGGTAGAAAAATGGAAAGAGGAAAGAGCTCAGGATATCACAGTAAATCAAGGAAAGGTAGATCCAAGTCCAGATCGGGAATAGTGTCCTAGGAATGTGGAAAGAAAGGACACCTAAAGAAATATTGTAGATCTTAGAAGGGAAAAGAAGGAGATGCACAACAAGAAAACAATCATGAAGCAAATGTGACAAGTGAAGTGTTACAAGATGATTTGATTCTTTCTTTTGAAAATATTACTGATTCCTAGGTGGTAGATTCAGTGGCCTCATTCCATGCCACACATGATAAGAAATAATTTCATGACTATGTTCAAGGAGATTTTTAACAAGTTCATTTGGGTGATGATAAACCCTGTAAAATTGTTGGAATGGATAAGGTTCTTGTAAAACAGCAGAATGGAGACCAATAGCTACTAAAGGAGGTAAGGCATGTTCTAGATCTAAAGAAAAATCTAATTTCAACAGGGCAGTTAGGCAGTGAAGGTTGTGTGACAACTTTCACAGATAAAGCTTGGAATGTCACCAAAGGAGCCCTGGTAATAAAAAAGGCGAAAAGGTTGGTACATTGTATTTATGCAATGGTATTTCTAACTCTGTTAATGCTTTAACTTCCAAAGGAGCAGATGTAGCAGTATGGCATCATAGGCTCAGACACATGAGTGAAAAGGGGATGAAGATTCTTCACTAAAGGAATTTGTTGCCGGGTTTGAAGAATGTTGATTTGGACTTCTGTGAAAATTGAATTTATGGAAAACAAAAGAGAGTTAGATTTTTGAGAGTTGGGAAAGAAAAGAAGAGCAAGAAATTAGAGCTTGTGCATACAGATGTATGGGGACCTGCTCATGTATCATCTCTCGGTGGCTCTCATTATTATGCTACTTTTATTGATGATGCAAATAGAAAAACTTGGATTTACTGTATTAAGAATAAATCTGATGTATTTGATACTTTCAAGACATGGAAAGCATTGGTTGAGATTGAGACGGGAAAGAAATTGAAGTGTCTCAGATCAGACAATGGAGGTGAATATTGCAGCAAAGATTTTGATAGGTATTGTTCAGAGCATGGAATTCACAGAGAGAAAACAGTTTGAAGAACACCACAAGAAAATGGTGTGTCAGAAAGGATGAACAGAACAATCATGGAGTGTGCAAGGTGCATGAGATTGCATGCAAGATTTCCTTTACAGTTTTCGGTAGATGCTATAGATACTACTATTTATCTAATAAATAGAGGGCCTTCAAGTTCCTTGGATGGTGGTGTTCCAGAGGAAGCATGGATAGGTAAAATGGTAAACTACTCCTTTTTAAAGCCTTTTGGTTGTGAGGCCTTTGTCCGTATTGATAAAGAAAATAGAACAAAGCTTGAGGCAAAGTCAAAGAAATGTACCTTCATTAGATATGGTGTTAATGATTTTGGTTATTTCTTAGATGATTACGAAAATCAAAAAATCATTAGGAGTAGAGATGTAATATTCAATGAAAAGGTCTTTTATAAGAATCAGTGGCAGGAAAAGAAACAAGAAAAAGAAAACAAGGAATACACAGTCCTTGATGAGATCACTGAAAAAGTAAAGGTGCTTGAAAATAATAATAATCAACAACCATAAAAACAACAACCACGACAACAGAAATAGGCACTCCAAACACCTGAGAGTGGTGTTAGAAGATCTACTAGGATAATTAGGACCCCTGAGCAATACTCTCCTTCATTATATTATTTATAGTTGACTGATTCTGGTGAACCTGAATGTTATGAAGAAGCAACGCAGTTTGAAAGCAGGAA
The DNA here is from genome assembly GCA_000404065.3 of Pinus taeda. Classification (NCBI taxonomy): domain Eukaryota; kingdom Viridiplantae; phylum Streptophyta; class Pinopsida; order Pinales; family Pinaceae; genus Pinus; species Pinus taeda. Next base: position 89,431 of record APFE030521307.1, on the reverse strand, counting down.
GAAGTGGTAGGTAGACATGGAAGAAAAGATGGAACCCTTAATGCATAACCAGACTTGGGACTTAGTCAGGTTGCCTACAGGAAAAAATTACATTGAAGAATAAATGGGTTTACATGTTGAAGGAAGAGGATGGAGGAAAACAAAGGTACAAAGCTAGACTTGTGGTGAAGGGGTTTACACAGAAGAACGGTATTGATTTTGATGAAATATTTTCTCCTATTGTTAAAATTACTTCAATCAGAACTATTTTGAGTCTAGTAGCAGTTGAAGATTTGTATATTGAGCAGTTAGATGTAAAGACAACCTTTCTCCATGGGGATTTGGAGGAAGAGATATATATGTAGCAGCCACAAGGATATGAAGTGAAAGGGAAGGAGAAACTAGTGTGTAGGTTGAAGAAGAGCTTGTATAGCTTAAAACAGGCTCCAAGGCAGTGGTATCTAAAATTTGACAAGTTTATGTCTGAACAAGGTTATATTAGATGTCACTTTGATCATTGTGTTTATTTGAAAAAGAAAAATGATGGAAGCTATATTATATTGTTATTATATGTAGACGACATGCTTGTTGCAGGGTATAACATGCAAGAAATAAATGTGCTCAAAAGAAAATTGGAAAATTCATTTGCAATGAAGGATTTGGGAGCTGCAAAAAAAATCCTTACTATGAGAATAACTAGAGACAGGAAAAATCATAAATTAAAATTGTTTCAGAATGAGTACATACAAAAGGTGTTGAAAAGATTTAACATGCACAATGCAAAACCAGTTAGTACACCTTTTGCTAGCCATTTCAAACTTAGTAAGGAAATGTGCCCAAAAACCCAAGAAGACATGGATTATATGTCTAAAGTTCCATATGCATCATTAGTTGGAATCTTAATGTATGCAATGGTCTGCACAAGGCCTGATATTGCACATGCAATGGGAGTTGTAAGAAGGCACATGAACAATCTAGGAAAGGAACATTGGATGACAGTGAAATGGATTCTCAGATATCTGAAAGGTACCACAAATCAAGCATTATGCTTTGGTGGTTCAAACATTTGTCCACAGGGATATGTTCATGCAGATATGGCAGGTGACAGAGATAATAGGAGGAGCACTACAGGATATGTATTTACTGTTGGTGGAAAAGCTATCAGTTGGGTTTCAAAAATCCAAAGTGTTGTTGCACTTTCAACAATAGAAGCAGAGTATGTTGCTGCTACAGAGGCTAGTAAAGAAATGATTTGGCTACAAAGGTTTATGGGTGAATTGGGTAAGGAGCATGACATAGGCATGTTATACGGTGATAGCTAAAGTGCCATTCATCTTGCAAAGAACTAAACATTTCATTCTAGGACTAAACACATATAGCTCAAGTACCATTTCATATGATCAGTGTTGGAAGATGGAGAGTTGAAGCTGGAAAAGATACACACTAGTCAGAATCCTACAGACATGCTAACAAAAGTTGTAACCAGGGAGAAACTAAGAACATGCTTAGTTCCAGTTTCTCTTCAAGGATGACGATGACGATGAGAAACAACCAGGTCCAAAGAGGAGTCATTGTCCAGCAAATGAAGCAGCGGTGGAGTTACTACAATCATTCTCCAAGTGGAAGATTGTTATGTGTGGAGCATGATTGTTCAGAGGTCTTTGTTTTAACCAGATGTATGCCCCAAAAAGTTTGTACACCCCTCCACGCGGGGGGGGCTTGTCCCCCTCGCAGGGGTCCAGGGGGTCTGATCCCCCTTGGCTAGGGGGTCCGGGGGCTAGCGGTCCCCCGACAGGGGTTCGAGGGCAGCCGCACCCCCAAAGCCAAAAATAGATGTAAAATTTCCTTGTAAAAGTATAATAATTTCTAGACAATCTTGGCCATTCATTAGGCGGATGATCTTGTGGTAGAACTTATGTTTAGTTTAGGGTTTTTTGCCCTAGAAGGCAACCCCTCACTTTGTATGAGGGCACTGTATTTGAGGCTGTGATATAGATGTGTATTCTCTGAGAGAGAAACAGGTGAGGTGAGACTGTGAGAGAAAACAAAGGATATTATAGCAGATTTGTTGTAGGTTGTGTCTCCTCATTTTGCTGGATAATAGAAAGGAAGGACTGGTTGTTTGGGGTGGATGTAGCCCAACCTGGGTGAACGACGTATATCTGTGTCTCTCTTGTTTTATGCGTTTTCTGTGTTTATATTTCTACAATATTTTATGCATTTCATTGCTCCGTAATATATAATTTTATAACATTATTATTAGTGCATCCCCCTTATTATATTGTTGTGCCCATGTAGTTCCCATATTTTTATTATTGTGCCCTTACATTATTACTGTTATGTCGGCTCTGATTCTATTAGGACCCGTTAGACTCCTATATATAGAAAGGAGGCCTTTTCATTTGTATCATCCAAAAATTGTTCATTTGTAAAGTAAAGGAGGTTTCTTCCTTGAAGAGGCTAATTTCTATGGCGTTCATCTATCTTTTCTATATTTTTGTCAGTTGGTTTCATAACATATACTTTTTTAGTCTTGGGGGACTAAATTTATGAAAACGAAAATTAATAAGTTTTCTTTTTGTCTCTTTTTCAAACTCTCTAAATGTGAAAAAGGAGTCGAGTTACCCCTTCACTGGACTCGTAAAACATGAACAATGTAGGACTCATCAAGCACGATGAGACTGAATCACACATTCCCACAATTTGCTAAAAATACTTCGAAGGACTTATCCAAAGTATGAGCTTATACTACATGCATATGTTATAATCCTCAAGATTGATGAGAATAAAGAGGTACTTGATAGAAATGCTTTGGGGAAATTGGGAAAAACAATATATGGAGTTTGTATTTAGAAGTGAGTCACCCTTGAACATGAAACTCTTTCACTTTCATGTTTGATTAGATTGGGAAATCGACTTTCCTATCTGTTGATCACACCTCCTTAAAATTATTTATATGGGTTTTTGATCCTATATTGAGTCAGTGCTGCCAACTCCGTATAGTGTCGCCAAAATTTTCAAGATAAGTTCAACCTCAATTAAAATATTTTGCAAAACTTGTAGCCCTCATTCACATCAACCATCCTAGCGTCAATCCTGAATTAATTTATTTGACCTACTCAAAATAATGATACCTGTTTCATGTCATCGATTGGGGATACATCAAGGTCCTCCTACAATGAGTCACTTCCAATCGACTTCAACACATTATCAAGGAAGTTGAATTAGAAAATCCCTTTATATACTTTTAACTTGCATGCCTCAATGGAAAATCTTATCACTTTTGACGAAATCTTTACATCATTGGCATTCTATCGGAAGATTCTATCAATGTTCAATTGTAAATCATTCATTCACACTTCATAAATTATACTAGTGTACCTTGAGAGCCATTGAAACTATTAGTGGTTTCTCTCACATATGTTAATGGTTTTGATCATTGAACTATAATCATATTGTGTCAGCCATGTTTGAATTTGACATGTTCATTCACGTGGTTAGACACGTACTATCAAGTGGCGGTGAGGAAGACTCCAGATCTAGTTTCATCCATCCATGTTTTGTGGAGTTTTTGTGATTAATGTACAAATTCATACTATGTGATCATGGATATGTTCATATTGAGTGTATTCGACCATAGATCCATGATGTATGTTTGGCGTCCATGACTTTAATTTGTTCAGATGGATTTTTATACATTTCAATATTTTAGTCTAAGAGTTATTGTTATGCTATGCTAAGTATGGGAAGGCCTACCTCAAATATTATTTCATTATTATATTGTATTGTAATCCTTGATTGTCTTCTTTTAGGTCTCAAGCTAATTGACCTCTGATCCACACTCTCACATGATAATGCACTTCAAACCTCATACATAGCTTTTGATTTTTCACTTTAGAATGTATACTGTTACACATAATTTTGTCACTATTAGAAAAATGAACCGAAATCCATATCCCTCACAATCCAAATAATACCTCTCAATAATCCCCTACAAATTCAGAAGAAAAATCATCTGAAGATCCCAAGAATCCTGGATTACATTACTTAAAAACCCTAATTTTAAGTAGTGTCACACCTTTCCTAGACACAAACTATGATACTATAGTTTAAGTCATTCAAACCTCCATAAAGTGATGCACTATTCTCCATTACAAAGTGTGGCACCCTTTCAACATCGTTAAAAATAAAAAATGTAAGTCTAGGACCTTATTGAGGAATCTTCTCTCAAACAACTAGACCTTAGGCTCCTACCTCTTTAGACCTCATCCCCCTTATCATGGAACCAATTCCCTCTAATTGTGGATCTCATCTGTTAGAATATGTATCTCCAACCTCCTCTCCTCTCCTATAGATATAACTAAGACTAAAGGAGTAGGGGTTGGCTTTTAAGATACCCTTATTCTATCAAATTGAAGAGTGAAGGCTTATCATTGTAAGAGGAAGGATTGGAGATTTATTGGAAGGGAGCTTATGACATCAAGGCTAAAAGGATTGTAATATTATCTTCCTGTTGTTAATAGAAAGTGCACCATTTTCTCATATAATGTGTTTTATGTTTACGTATATATCAAAACCCCATGATATTTTTGTTATAAATGGCTTTAATTCATTTATATATATTGTATTCTTTGCTCTTGTGTTCTTTCTATTATTATAGATTCCATTTCAGGGATTCAAAGTGTTGAAGGATTGCAAGAAAACAAGGGATTGGAGATTATTTCAGTAAGTGGGTAACTTTACCTTTGAATGATTCAAGTATTTTCTAGAGAAGTATCAGTGTATTTTTTCTTGATTGTTACTAGGCTTGGTTTCCAAGCCTAGGGAGATTTTCTTTTGTCTGTAAAAAGAGATTCATCTAGATAATAGATCACTTCTAACTTGTATATTTCATGGAGCATTTCTAGTCGATATCAAGGCCTTATCCATCTCCTTGTAATGAAAAATTGCACAGTACATAGGCTCCCTCTTGTTATAGGACAATTTTGTCACATCTAGTCAATAGGCCTACAAACTGGATCAATCCACATCTCTGAACATGTTGTTGTCATCCCTACACAAATCCTAAGCATGAACTTTTTGAAAACTTTGAGTTTCTAGGATTAATTGTTAAAAATCAATGGTTTTAACCCTAGTGCACTCTATCCCTTTAGCCACCTACGTTCAGCCTTGGTTTCACCTTTCTATACCAGCCCTAATCAAATCTAGTTGATCTCTTTTACAAGTGTAATGATTCTAGAAATTCAGGAAAATTAAAAATATTTTTGGATCTTCCTCTTCTAGAAACTCCAAGTGTTTCTTTAATCATTTAACATTGATAAGAAGCTTGAGTACTATGTGATCCTACCTTGGATACTTAAGATATTATCCCATGAGATCATCTTGCCATCATACGTGGATCTTAAGCCTATTATGGTAAATCCTAAACTAGTATCCCTATCCTATAAGTTTATTTCCATCCATAGCATCAGGGTTGGCTTTTGGAGACTAATCATGCCCTCATATTGTTGCCTTGAATCTAAAGGATTCATCATATTCATGAATTAGAGTGAAATCGAGGTGTTCTTTGTTACAAGGATGGACTAGTCAACTTAAGGAGATATCTACAAGATCAACTACTATTCTTGGTTCTAAACTCTCACCTATTTCTATTAATATAAAGAGTATAGTGTTTTCTTGTATGTGTTTTGTTACATTTACATTCATGTATTTCAATGCCTTGTTGACTCATTGAATAGAGTAATTGAATTATTCTACATAGATTTTGTGGATCCTTGTCTTGTTTTTGTTGTATGTGCAGGTCCTAATTATAGCACTAGGAACTTTGATTAGAGCTTACAAGAAAGGAGGAAAGTAAAGTTTACAATAGATTCCAAGTAGGTTTCTTTCCCATTCTTCAATTTCACTAAGGAAAACTCTATATTGTTTACCTTTTGTTGTTCTAGACAATTCCACTAGGTCTAGGGAAATTACTTTTGTCCTTAATCATAAATTCTACATAGCAAGATGGAAAATCCACCAGGGATCTTTTTCTTCCCTTAATGGTTTCCTTGAACGTAACACCTTTTTCACCTCTTGAAACGACCTTGATTTATTTCCTTCTCTGAGCTTGATTTGATTTTTTGTGTCATAATTTGGTCGGATATGCTTCAGTTCACCCCTTGGTGTAGACACAAAGCCCTTCAATGCACCTTCTCCTTCTCTGCAGCTCCACTGGACCCTGTAAGCTACACAAAATTATATTTTTTCCTTTATCTCTAATTTTCTTTGTTCTAGTTGGTTTTCCTTCTATCCCTAAGTGTGTCTTAGTCTCTAAAAAGTCTTCACTTTGCTTTCTTTTGGTTTTAATAACCTTTTATAAGAATTTGTTTAAATTTTCTTTGTTCTTTTCAATTAGGTCATTGGAAAACTTTTTCTTGATCATTTATGTCTTCAAAGAATCGATAAAATCATCATTCTATACAATTTCTCTTATCATTGATTTAGAAAGCATCTTAGTTTTCATTTCATTTGGAAATCAAGAATATTGAAAATAAAAATATCATCATTTTACATTTAGGGTTTTGTATGTGAAATTCAAAATTGGAACAGTTGCATTCAGGGAATTGATTAAACAAATTTTGTTTGTTGCATTTTGTATGTTGCATTACTCTTTTCTTTCTTCCCTCTTATACATAGAATTTAATTGAAAAGAAAATTTCATTTTATCATGCTAGTTTTCATCTTTAGGATATCTAGGTGAAATTCGGGGGGACTCTTGAAAATTGAAACATAATTGAAGATAAACTTTAAATTTTATTGAATAAACCTTAAGGAGTATTTGAAACATTAACACAAACATCTAGACGTCTAGGCTAGAGACATTTTCTGGTGTCCATAAACATAGGATTTCTCATTTTTTTCTAGCGTTTCATTCCGAGGGTGATACCTTGTCCCACATTGAAAAGTGTATCAGATCATTCTCCATGTAATTTCGGGTATATCAGATGGAAATCCATGCATGAAAAGTATTTGGGAACTCTCTCATTGCATGGTTATGCATTAGAAAACACTAATAAAGGCTATGTTTCCACGTACCTTTGGGTATATTTTGGAAGTCCACACTATGTTTGTATCCTCATATTAGGTAACTGAGTCATTTGTCTTGTATATTGTGATACACCGAAAACAACATTTGGGGATATTGCCTGCCCATACTTAAATCCTTGGTTCTCCAAGGTGGTATATTGCAATTCATAGTTGCTTGGTGAACCCATTTTCCTAGATTACCATTTTTGTTTGTTTTTCATTGATAATTTTATAAAATTTATTAAACCAACATGGAAGACACACCCTCTCAACCCCATCATTCACATAGGATGCAGAGACTCCTTCCTTTTCCTCCTGAAGCAAAACCTAAACGTCATTAGAAGAACAAAAAGGTGCAAACTATTGAATCTAATACCTCGATAGCTACTACTTGTGGTCCTCCATCTGAAATAGATCCACCAAAATCATCTCTTCCTATGAGTATTAAACCTGAGATCACTTCTTCATTGACTGGTGAGTCCAACGTTGTCAAAACAAAAGCACATAATATTTTATTACCTGAGGTTATTGAACCTAAGGATATTGAATGAGAAACATTACAACGTGATGTTATACAACCTGAGGTACCTTGGTAAACTATGCCTGTTATTTTAGGACCTTTTTCTTCTCCATTTCTCTCAAAACCAATCACAACGGATATATCTTTGACCTATTTTTGAAAAAATTACACCTAGCATTGTGAGCGTTAAGGACATCCCTCAAGAAGATCCTCGACCATCCTATTTTATCCATTTGATGGGGGCTCCTGTTCACCATGCCCATCTTTTTCTGTCTCCTCATACTCCATCACAAGCTCCTTTGTCTAGTTCAACTCCTTTCAACTCACCCTATAATTTCCCTCAACAATCCTCTTTGGGAAATTTAACCATCATGAAGTCTTATATGGTTTCTCAACTTGTATCTACTATTGTTACCAAGACAACCCATGTTGTAGCTTCATCCACATTTGGAACATCACCATAAACACATTTATATGGTGCCTCGTTCATCCTACCTCGTTACCAATCATTATATGGTGCCATTTCTGATGCAACATCCAATGCATGGACTTCTCCCCTATTATCCTCTTCTGGAATTCTATTCGGCACTTCTTTGATGAGAAATACATAGTCTTCTTCTCTTTCTCCTCCATCTCAACCTACAATTGAGTAGCATTATGGTTCATATGTCAGTAGGTATGGACACTTACAATAACCCAATCCATCTTACATTGGGTACCCTCCTCTCGGGGGAATTTACCTCCATATTCCCCTCCTCTTTTGGTAAGGGGAAAACCTCTTGCTGGAGTGCTCCAATATCTTAGCCAAATATAAAAATTTAGTTCTCAACCTCATTCGAGTCCTCCACATCTAGGAATGGCTATCAATTCTTGGTAACCTACATTTCTCATACAACTTGGATTGATTGTGAATAAATTTCAAACCTCTCAAATTGTTCCAATTACATCTCATATTCATAGTTTTCAACCTATACCTCAACATTTTCAAGTACAAGTTAATGTAATTCAACCTTTGTAGGCTACATCTTTGATTCAACTTATGCTACCCATATCTGGAGCCTTCTATACCCCACTTACCTAGACTCTTTAAGGTATCTTACAACCTCCACTGCTTGGGCAAGATATTCCTTAAATCCAAGTGGGTCAACTTGTATATGGTATGGTGCAGGCACAACCTAGCCAACCTTATGTTGGGATGATGCAAAATCTTGTAGGAAAATCATATCAAAGTATCCCTCAAATGTCTTACCAAGGTCAACAAATCCAAACCCAACCATTTCAACCTTTACAAGGATATCCAAGACGTGGGTAGTAAAGTTATGTGTATTTGGGTTATTAGAATAGTCCCTATCTTGGAGCGAAGATACTTGTTTCTTAGATCATGCCATCCTCCCCAGGGTATCCACCACTAGACTTCAATAGCAAGTTGTTGTTTGTAGCAACTCTTGAATTGCCAGATATGACCAAGTTTACAAATAATCCTATTTTCCATTCTCCTTCATGGATGATTATTCCTAAGAAATTTCCCAATGATATCCCTAAGTTCAATGGAAATCTTGGAGAAGACCCATCTACAAATGTTATGACTTATCATTTATGGTGTTATTTGAACTCTCTAAATGATGACTCTATCCATTTACATCTTTCTAGTGCACACTTGCTGGTATGCAGAAAAAGTAGTATATTGAACTACCACAAGCTTAATTCGAAAATTTCAACACCTCAATGACCGAATTCTGAACTCATTTTTAGTTACCCATTCAATATGAGACTAAAACTAAACTTTTGACCAATTTCAAAAAATCTTATTCCTCTCGCATTTCTAATCAGATTCATGAGTGGTGACATCACTGTCGTTTGCTTAAAACCTTCATTCTTGATTAGATGTTAGCCGAATGGTTCACTAAGTCTTTATTAATACCTATCACTGAATATTTTTCTAAGGGCGAAGTTATGTCCGAAGAGAAAGTAATATCTCATTCTTAATATTTGGATCTTGCTTATACATAATTTGGCACACTTATGATAAAATACCCAATGCTCTGTGACTTGGAAAAATTGTTCCCCCATCTTCGGGTAAGAATCACATGACCCTCATGGCATGATTGGTTTTGCTAGCCAATAGTTAGTGAGTAAACCATCTGGTTCTACTCCTGTTGTAGCTGTCCAAAACCCCTCCTCCATTACTCCGGTGGCTTCTACTTTTGAGATCAATATTGTTCAATCCACAAAAGGGAAATCTCAACAACAAGGAAGTGAGAACAAAGGCAAAGGTAAAAATAAGAAAGATAATCATTTGTAGGAAAAACAACATAACCAGTCTTATAAAAAAAAATTGAAACCTTGTTATCCATACTTGATTTGTAATGAGGAGAATTTCACTCACAAATGTTCACATAGAGTGGAATTAAATGAATTCCTTAAGTCACCTGATGCACCCACTATGGTGATAGATCCCTTTCCTAATCAAGAGACTAACATGTTTTCTAGGGATCCCATTTTCTCTTGCTTGGTTAAGATGTTTTCCTCTGTGAATTTGAAAAATGATGTTATGGTGGCAATGAGGAATAAATAATATGGTAATTTGAATCCATCGACTAGTCAGGCTACTGTTTAACCTTCCAGTTCCACCGCATATCCTCCGAATCCTACTCCAAATGAAATTCCTATTCAATCGACAATTAAGCCTCTCAAGAGAGTTATCTATAAATCATCATTCAACCCTCGCACAAGAGCTTCATAGAATAATAACATAGTTCAAGATCTATCTCGAGTGCCTTCAGCTATGTCAACTCTTGAGGTGTTACAAAAATTTATTGCCTAGAGGAATAATTTAGTTTATGCAATTAGATGTATTGATCCCTCGTATTCCAAACTTGTAGTTTTTAACCATGAGGATCATACACCTTGACTTCTAGCCCAATTAGCTTTCATGATTTAGGTTTTTGTTCAAAGTAAGACCATCCATTGAATCATTACAGAAGAAGGATGTTTAACATATATAATGTTACTTTATTTCTGGAAGCTCGTTGGTTCTCCTCAATTAAATCAATCACTGAATAGTCTAAAGGCCTTTCATAGAATAGGCTTCAAGCCTTATGGAATTTTGAAAATTTAATTAGGTGGCATGACGATGTCCATAGAAGTCAAAGTTATCGATAGACTATTAGATTATAACCTTCTATTGGGTCATACATGGGTTTATGCTATGGTTGTTATTGTTTCAACATATTTTAGAATGATGGATTTCCCTCATAAGGGGGCATACTAGCCATTGATAAGCTCACTTTATTTTCCAACCATTCTCAAGTTATTGAAAGCATCACTATTGTGGGAGAAGCCCCACATCCATATCAATATGTTAGGGTGGGACTGCTTAGGGGTTATTCCCTCATGGGAACGTTTTCACTTCCTCCTCCTTCTCCTCATCCCCTTCCAGAAAACTCTTATCTGGTTTCCTATGCCAACATGATATCTTCTTGAGGTACTCCATATGATCCTTGGATAGTACTAGATGAATCTAATATTTACATATTTGGTGATCACATATCGCTCAATCCCATTAACCTTGACTATGAAACCACCTATTTTCCCTATGTGACACATTCTGATTTCTCCTCTTCTATCAATTGGGTTGATGATTCCTTAGATTAAGACACATCCTTCATCCTTTCTCTAGTACATTTTCTATTGATGATAGCATCATGGAGATCATGAGGTGAGATGATGCACTATGGGATGATCATCACCATCGTTCCTCCTTACTAGATTTGTCTAAGGATAATCTTAGTGATATCTATTGACCCAATGTCATTGAGAAGTCTGTGAATTTCGTATCTATCCATGATATCGATTCTGAGAATAATTTGTCAAGTATTCAGGAGACTATCCCCCTTGATACTTTGATCAAACCTAGAATTGTCGAGAATGTACATATTGGTGCATCTTGATCTCCTAATGAGATCAAGACCTATAAAGTGCTTTTCTAGGAGTTTTGAGAGCTTTCCCTTAGTCTTATGAAGAGATGCCAAGTACTGACCCAAAAATTTGTGTACATGAAATCAAAATATATCCTCTTGTTAAGCCAATTTGGTAGTGCCTACGTCTGGTCCATCCTAAGAAGGCTACTGCTATTAAAGTTGAATTTGAAAAACTTCTACATGTTAGCTGTATCCATCTAGTAGCTCTAACTAATTGGGTGTTAAACATTATTCCTGTCATGAAGAAATATGAAACAATTTGTGTGTGTGTCAATTACTGTGATATTAATCGTGCTTATCCTAAGGACAATTATCCTGACTCATTTATCGACCATATTGTTGATGATTGTGATGGCTATGGAGTATTTTTATTTATGGATGGATTTTCCAACTACAACCAGATCAACATTCTCCCATCAGACCAACATAAAACCACATTTATTTTTCCATTAGGGAGATTTTCATATAAAAGACTTCCTTTCAGATTGAAAAATCTTGGGGAAACTTTTCAAAGGGAAACGAATAATTCCTTCCATGAAATTAAGCACATCGTACAACTATATTTGGATGACCTACCTACTCACTCGAAACATTGTGTTAATCATGTTATGTGCCTTAGAGCTATATTTTTATGTTGTCAGCATTATAACATTAGGATCAATCCATACAAATGTGTGTTTTGTGTAATTTTGGGTTGACTTCTCAGATTTTTTGTATCAAATCAAGGAATTTTTATTAACCCATTGAAGTTCCAAGCGATCCTAGGTCTGCTTGCTCCTTCCTCTCTTGTTCAACTTCAATGACTTTAAGGGAAGGCTAAATTTCTACGGAGATTTGTTCCTAGCTATGCCAAATTGACCAAAGGATTTACCTGCTTATTAAGGAAATGAGTTCCCTTCCATTGGGATTACACTGCCCAAAAGGCTTTTGATGCCTTGAAAGATGTCTAGGTTTTGGCATCGTTGTTGTATCCTTCAGATTACCAACATGATTACTTCCTATACCTCCGTGCTGCAGTTACTACCATCACTATGGTATTAGTCCAATACTGTGATATAAGGAATGAAATTAGTTGAGTAGGAACTTAGATGATGTGGAGATGAAATATATTCATGTTGAAAATTTAGCTTTGGAAACCGTCTAGGTTGTCCAAAGGTTTCGTCACTACATCCTGCTTCATAAAACTATGGTTTCTTTCGATTGAGACCACATGAAATACATATTATTAGGACAATTTATGGGCATGAAAGTACTCCAAATGGATTTTCATCCTCAAATATTTCAATTTGGAGTTCATTAAATCCAAGTCAAAGAAATCCTTAGTCTTTGTCGAACTGATATGAAACCTTCGCACTATCCAAACAGAAATGGTATCTGACAATTCTATTTTAGATGAGTCATTATTCTTCATAGATCCATCTGGCATGTGGTATCGAGACATCATCATATATCTCTAGACCCAAAATTTCTAGCCTAATACCTGTCACTCTAATCAGCGAGGTATTCGATATCAAGCTAAAAACTATATTATAATTAGCGACACACTTTATCGACATGGTATCAATATGCTTTTTTGAAGGTACCTCACCCATGAGGAGGCTGAGAAAGATATAAATGAATGAAATGTTGGGGCATGTCATGGACATATGTCTATTTATGGAACCACATAAATTATTTTGTGCGTTAGTTACTTTTGGCCTCCTACGTTTTGCAGCTGCATCCTCGCAGTCCAAAATTGTCATGCTTTCCAAATATACAATCATAAAACCTATGCTCCACCAACTCCTTTACACCTTTTTATCATTCTTGGACCTTTCATAACATGGGGCATTGACTTTATGACATGTAATTGTCACTCATCCGAGGGGCATGGATACATTATTATGGTGGTAGACTATTTCAGCAAGTGGGCCAAGGTGATGACTACATACAATAACAACAGCAAAACAAATCTTTTTTTTCTCTCCAATCATGTCATTGCAAGGTTTGGTGCACCACAAGCTATATTTATAGATATGGGAAACATTTCCATAATCACATGATCTTTGAACTAAATTCCAAGTTGCGCCTCAACCATGAAAGCTAAACTTCCTACTACCCTCACGAAAATTGGAAAGTGAGGCAATCAAAAAAGTTTTGAAAACAATGATTCAACGCATGATAGGTATCCATAAATCAGATTGGTATCTTATGATTTATGTAGCCTTGTGGGTACATCAAAATTTTTTTTGGGCTGCTACCAATTTGACACCATTTCAATTGGCGTATGGTCTAGAAGCAATCCTTCTTATTGAGTGTGAAATTCCATCTCTCAAACTTGTTGTCGAACTTCTTCTTGCCACTTCCACAAAATAATATTTTCTCTTGCATATAACACCCTTATATGAAAATCGACGTGATTTTGGATGGCTATTGTGGCCCATAAGAAATGCATTGAGGCGTAATACAATAAGAAATTTGTCAAACCTTGTCCCTTCTCAGAACGTGACCTTGTTTTGTTGTAAGACCAAGAGTCTGACAAGTTAAGATATGGGATGTTTGAGCCATTGGCCTATGAGAAATTCCATTGGGGCATCCTAGAAATGGGTTATACCTCAAAAAGTACTATGCTCAATTTATTTTTTGATAGTACACTTTATATATACTGTATATAGGTGTGTTGAGTGTGTTTTCAGTGTGTTCTCTTTGAAGTTTCCCATGGTCTCTATTAATCCTATTTACATTTGGTTTGCAGATGCCAACATCCCTTCAACGACATGTAAGTTATGCTAATGATACCAGTCATAATACTAAGAACATTTCCTCCGGAACATGGGCTCTATATGCTCTGTGTGGCGAGTTAGTGAGTTTACAATGGATTTGTATTGATCACTCTACCAATAATATCACTGAGTATAGCACAGTGATCGAAGTATTGTCTAATGCTATTTCTCATGGTATTTGTCGTATAGTTTTAGGACTTGACTCACAACTTGTAGTAGTACAGTTGACTAATATCTATTCAGTTAGAAATCCAACTATGCTCCATATGTTCTTAAGGGTTCTCCTTCTGGAAATACGTTTTGATTATATCCAATATCAGCACATTCCTAGAAGTCTAAACACATTGGCAAACAACGTTTTAGACTTACATTTGTGACATATGTAAATTCAATTCAATTCACATCACATACTTTGAATAAGATAATAAAACACATAAGAAACACCAATAGCTAGATATTTGTATATATATATGTTATATATAAATATATATATATATATATATATATATATTATAGTATATATAAATATATATATATATATATATATATATATATATATATATATATATAGAGAGAGAGAGAGAGAGAGAGAGAGAGAGAGAGAGATATCAAAGTTTGGTTTTACAAAATCCTATCCCCAAGACACATATGGCCACATGGCCTATCATATCAAAAATATAAATGTTGTCAAAATATGGCTATATAGCCTCCTAGTAAACTAATCCTCATGATCCTCATGATGACAAGAAATTGGATGAGCCATCTTACACAGTATCCAACTAATACAGCCAATTACACCAATAGTATGACACTACAATCTCATAGGGATATGATCCACCCTAGTCTCAACTATGACCTGGGTCAATCCCTCCATGTGTTTCTTGACCTCTGTAAGAGTCTCAACCACATTGAGATCCTACAATACCTCTCATCCCCATGCAGCAAATCATACTCCAATCGGTTCTTTTTGTGGGTCTCCAGCATGCTGAAGATAGGATAAACCCACTGGTTGAAGAGGTCCAATGTCTGCATGTAAAAATCACTAGTTAGTCTTGGATACAAGAAAAAATACAAACAAAAACATAAAACTTAAAAAAAATAAAAATAATAAAAATTATTTTGTTTTACCTATGGCACCGCATCACTCACCATCAGGAAGCATGAGCTTTGGGTCTCTATGGAAATCCATCCCATCATATGGATAGTCTTCGATCATAATGAGCTACATGTGTAGTCAACAAAATAAAACTACTATCAAATTCATTGAAGATGGACTTCCATGTTTAGACATGAGATGCACCCATCGCCTCATCCACGGGATTCTAGGATTTGGAAGCTCGAGTGAGATATGTTGCGGTCAGAGTAATGGAATCTACTTCAAGGAAAACAAGATCAAAATGGAACCATACCTACTTTTATTTTGGTAGCTTCTCTCGCATCTCTTAATGGATTACATCATTGGAAAGTATTCAGATGGTGTCTAACATGTTTGAATCCTACTCATTTAATCACATGGTTAGAATCATACATTGAGTGATCCAGTGAATGAGATAAAATATCCCAGATATAGTTTCATCCATCTAGGATACAATTTCAGGATTAATACAAGATCACAAAGTATGATGGCTATGATCTTACAAACATTCATCCAATCATGGGTCCACACTTTGTCATCAGTAGATGCAACTTCTTGATCATTGTATATGTAATGTTAGCTTATGTGTTGAGCATGGGTATGCCTCTCTTAGCAAATAGATCATGATGAAAATGTATTGTAACAAATGATAGTCTCAACTATTTTCTCTTGATATGGACTTGTCACAAGGTAAAAATCTTCAATCATACATTACTGTTTCTAAGTTTATGCTTTGGGGGGAAATTAGTTATAGGACATTTTGTGAGATTTGGTGAATAGGCCTATAAACCAGATCAATCCACATTCATGAACATTTTTTCATTATACCTACATAAATCCCTAAGCATGAGTGTTCCAAAAATTTTGATTTTCTAGCATTAATAGCTCAAAATAAATTTTTTTGACCCCAACACAAGTCTTTCCCTTTAGCAACCTGCATTCAACATTGTTGATCCTTTTTGTACCGGCACTGCTAAGAGCTAGTTACTCTATTTTGTAGGTGTGTTGATTCTATAAATTAAATAAAATTAAAAGGATTTCCAAAGCTTCCTTTTCTAGAAGATTAAAGGGGTTAATTTAACCATTTACCATCAATAAGAAGCTGGAGTCCTATATGATCCTACCTTAGAGACTTCACCTCTTATCCCTTGAGCTCATCCTCCAATCGTGTCTGGATCTCAATCCCATTATGGTAAATCCTAAACTATCATCCCTCTCCTATAAAATT
Organism: Pinus taeda; assembly: GCA_000404065.3. Taxonomy (NCBI): domain Eukaryota; kingdom Viridiplantae; phylum Streptophyta; class Pinopsida; order Pinales; family Pinaceae; genus Pinus; species Pinus taeda. The sequence continues at coordinate 72,759 of APFE030521307.1, read as the reverse complement.
ATTTCCATCCACAACATGAAGGTTGGATTTTGGAGATTGATCATGCACTCATGTTGCTACCTTGAATCTAAAGGAGTCATCATAGTCATGCATTAGGGTGACATCAAAGTGTGCTTTCTAACAAGGAAGGACAATTCAACTTGGAGATATCTCGACAAGATTAGTTAGTATTCTTGGTTTTAAACTCTCTCCTACTTCTATTAATATAAAGAGTATCATATTTTCCTATATGTGTTGTGTTACATTTACATTCATGTAGTTCAATGCCTTTCTGATTCATTAAATAGAGTAATTGAATTATGCTACCTAGATAATTTGGATCGTTGGCTTGTTTTAATTGTATGTGTAGGTTCTAATTATAGTAGAACAAGGAGGAAAGTAAATTCTGCGATAGATTCCAGGTAGGTTTATTTCCCATTCTTCAATTTATCTAAGGAACTCTCTTTCCTTCTATTGTTCTAGACCAATCCACTAGGTCTAGGGAAATTGATTTTGTACTCAATCCTAAATTACACATAATACCTCTCTTCTATAGTGTAGTGAGAACCTTCCTCACAAAGTGACTTAACTTTTTGTTGTTTTCCTCATCCAGTTGTGCTATCCTCTCTTCTAATGAGTCTACATTAACGAAATACGCATATATAGTGGATATTGAGCCCACTTCTCAACCACTGCAGCTCTTACCTATGCAGTCATATGAGTCTATCCCTAAATCATTGTGCATTGCATAGTTGCAATGCCTGGTCTTGCCTCCTTTGCTAACTGGAAACCCTCACTGTGACATTTCATCTTTTGCATGGCCTCCTCTATGCATTATCTAGTTTCAGTGCATAGTGAGGCCTTACGTTAGTCATTAAAACCATCATTTATGCATTCCTTATGTCACTCTCTATTGGTCAATGTGCACTATGGAGTTTTAGTGAGAGAAACCTCATTAACATTGTCTCTTGAGCTTTCTTACTGCTTTTGACCCTAGAGATCCCCCCCTTTATAGTGCATTCCATGTTTCTAGTGAGCAGTGGAGCCCTGTCGCAACCACTGCTGAGATAAATTGCACAATTCCCAACATGACTTTCCTCCTTAGTCCTTGCATAGGGCTTCCACAATCAACATCTTCCATGAGAAAGGTAGAGGAAAAATAGAAGTTTTCTATACTGATATTTCCTTGTCATCAGTGAAATTCATTTGAAGGTGTACTACCTCAACATGGCAAGAATATTGTGGAGGAATATGTCAATGAGAAGATACAATGAAGCACTTGAATAGTAGAAACACCAAGAAGAATAATCATGAAGACATAAAGAGATCTTGGACTATGGCAGGATGATGAAATTTCATGATGACTTACAAGGTTCCAACACTAATCCAATACCATTTGGAGGGTGAAGATGAAGTACACATGATATTTATCATCAAGAATGCAAGACATAATAGCAAGGAGAGACACTTGTAATGGGTACATCACAATGAAGTCTTATGTCATAGTGGCCAACTCATGGCCTCTCAAAGTGTCATCACATAGTCCAGTGGTACCCATATACTTCCTCACATGATGTGGAATGTAATTATGTATTCCGAATAAAATGAAAAAATGTAGATGTGTGGAAGGCTAAGAGTCACATGTGGACGAAAAAGTTGATATAAGTTTAAAGGTCACTTAGGAAGTCAAAGAGTTGTGGGGGAAGCTCAAGATTAATGGAGATATGAAAGGTAACTCCTATTGTTATAAATACACCCTCATAACTCAAGCATGGGGATTTTGGAGTCTTAGAATTTGGATAACTTGTTGTTGGCTTATCTAGCTTGGCATAAGAGAGAAGATCATTCTTTGGACAAGCAAGAAGTGACTTAACGTTCAACTATTGGAGCTAGTGTCCCCTCATTGTAACTATGTAGTTTGAACTTTCACTTAATCATCAGAATCTCAATGAGACAACACATTTTCATGCATATATCATGAATATTGTAAGACTACTCTTTAGATGTTTGTGGTATATGTTATGGTCATATGTACTAAAGAAATTTAACTATTTTAATCACTTTGGTTCTCATCTGTTGAATGTGTGTTGTGTTTTCTTTAATCATCATTGTGTTTATGTGGACTAATTCACCATATCAATACAAATTCTTTGCTTTATCTTTTGTACCTCTCTTAGGATAGTACTATTACTTTCCTTGTAGGGATTCACTCTTATCAACCCTCTCATGAAGGCCTCCTTTTACCCATTGCAATTAGTGTTTCACATTGTCGAATTACTTGCTGATTTCAAAGGTTATGTGCACAGTATGTTACATTATTCATTACAACTAGGAAAAACCTTTGAGTTATGGGGGACAGGAAAATACTCGAGATGAGAATCCTACTCCAAATAGTGTGAGGTCTAATTAGGACTTCACATCGGGGAGACCCCCTGTAAGTTGGCAATATCCAACACTGTCCATATTTTTTCACTAGAAGGAAGGCTAGATGAGAAGATATGCTCATTGAGATTGTTTTTGTTTTCTTATCTTAAATTTGTCATTCCAAAATCATAATCTTGAGATGTTTTTCCAAGGAGCATGATTTTACCATCTCCGCACAAATTGTTCATAACATGTCTCAATTTAACTTTGATGGTGAGGGTGAACTAATTGTCCTTGAACACCTGTTTTGATTTATTCATTTTTGTCTATCTAATGGAATTCATTGAAAATATGTTCAAAGTAGGTTGCTCTCCCTTGAAGGTCAAGTCAAGAAACAATGTCATACATCATTATCTACTTCTATCAATGAATTTGGGAAACTTATTAAGGAGCTCCATGAAGCCTTTGACAAGTACGATTATCAAGATGTATGTGATATAATCAATAAAAATAGAGTGAAGTTTGGTGAATATTTAGAGATTTTTCTTAATTAGTTTCTTCACCTCTGTTATGAGTTTTCAAGAGAATATTTTGACTATCATTTTATCAATGAAAAGTTTCATAGGTTGATTCTTCTCTCCGTGAAATATTTTTAATGCCAACGCATGGATGATTCTTCTCTTCTAACTTATGTTGATCATGAGACACCCAAAATATATGAAGAGGAACATTATATTCCTTTTTCTTCTTGTCCTCCTCCTTTCTCATTACCAATTTGGGTCCCCCCTTATTATGATGTTGAAGTTAGAAAATATATAAATCAAGTTCTTCATCTGTCTTTTCAACCTTCATCTACTTCCCATGCTCTAGATCTAGTGGGGAAGAACTTGGAATGGTTCAGTAAATACAAGGATCTTGAAATGAAAGTTGGTCCTATGGTTTTTGAAGATCACATCAATGTACGTAATTCAAATCTTGAATTTTATTTGATCAAAAGTATGATTTCCTCAAGGGATACCCATAACCCTCTACATATATTCTCTCCTTATTCCTTGTTCCTTAGCCCACTTTATAAAGCTACTTTAGACTCTTTAGATTTTCAACATGTTGCTTCAAGATGTAATCAAGAACAAGATAACTACATTTCACATGGATACGAGCAATGTGTCGAAGATATGTCATATCCTTCCCCCTCTTCCAAGATGATAATCTCACACTTTTGACTAATCATTGATCTTGTAACCTTGATAACTTGTCAAAATATTCCAAACCCTTCATTCAAGTTGATACTTTGTGCAACCATCACCTTGAAATCCATGTTTCCACTAATACATGTTGGGATGAGTGCCCAACTAAATGGGATGATATATTTTCTTCTTCAAAGGACATAGATTTGCAAGCTATCAACAAGGAATCTTATTCTCATAGTTTACAATCTCCATTTATCAGTTGGGATACTCTTTTAATTCCGAATGATCCTGAATTCCTTTTTTTTTATACATCTTTAGATGACAAATCTAAAGAGGTAATTTGTTTGGTTTTTGAATATTTCGTAAAGCATGTTGAAGAAAAGAAAGGTCAATCTAAATGTCACATTGGTATGCCTTTCTTTGACCATTATGCTAATGAAAATCAGGATGATTCAATTGATCTCCAGTTTTCTCGTGAGATGCTCTTACCTTCGCCTCCTCTCCATAACCGAGGAACTGTCTTGGGTGACAGTGTATGTTCCAATAGTCTCATAGAGAATAGCATGCATATTGATCCATTAATATTACAAGTTGAAACAAACGTAGTTACAACTTTGTTTCTCCTCCTGAGTCTCTTCATCTTTCCTCATCTTCAAAACATTTTTTTATTGTACCTAGATGTGTTTGATAAGTCTATTATACTGGAACTTTATCCTAGTCTCTTACACCCTCATCGTGCTACTCTTGATTGTAGCTAGGTACAACATAGTGTGATTTCACAATCAGATGATGAAGGGGTTGAGTCTATTTATTATGATCTATTTAATTGTAAATATTTCATAAGTCAGGAGGAATATGTTACAACTCTAAATTATTAGTGGGCTTTTCCAGTTGGTGCATCTAAATTCTCTATCCATAAATAAACTAATGTGCTAAATCTTAAATTTGACCAACTCGGTGGCATTAGTGATGTTTTCACTAATAAATCTTATGATAATGGTGCATATTTACATGTTTAATTTTATAACCATCCCAAATTCGATTATCCACTACTACAATGTTTAGATACCTATCAGGAAGTCGAGGCACTTTAGTTCCCACTAATGGTTATGTTGGGTTCTTGCAATCCTATTAGGATCTCCAAACTAAGTTGGATATATATTTTTCATGCATAATTCTTTCCTTAACATTCATCAAACAAATATGGCCTCATTCTTGAAAGAATTTCAACATTTTCCAATTAATCCTCCTAATCCTTAGGATATAATTTTTGACCAGATAAAGGATTCTTTTTTTTTAGTCACTCCTCATATAAATAATTTATATTAGACCTAGGTTAGAGAGCATATCTTATACAGATCCACACAGTTTCAAAGCCTATCATTCTTATCATCAAGGTAAAGGTCATCTTTGGCTGGAGGATCCCCCCTTACTAAACTCTTTTGAGATCAATCATCTCCTTATCTCTCTTGTGTATGTTATGAATTCAATAACATTTATGGTAAAATATCTCTTCTTGTGTTCTAGAAAAGTCTTGACCCACACAGTGAATCGAAACTCTCGTGCTGACATGAATACTTGGTTTGATTTCACACTTGTTTCTAATATTTTCCTAGCCTGGTATCCTAATTGGTTTCCTAAATTTACAATGACAATGATTAGTTCAAATATACTAAGCTTTCATATTTCTACCTTGGTATGTAATCATATACAAAAAGAACCAATAGAAAATTGATAATTTTTTATGTTAATCGATCAATATGATCATAATATTGTGTTAACAACTATTACTTAATCAATAATTTTCTCACTAAGAAATTTAATGATGATTTTTTCACATCAATGGGTGTTTTTGAGTCTATTTATCTTTCTAATTCATCACTTCATTGTTCATATACTTGTCAGATAGTTGAGACACTTCAGAGTGAGTTGATGGTTATATCGAGTCCTCACCTTGTTGACAAGATTTATGAAAAATATAATATCAAATTCCCCTCAAAAGATAATATTTGTTATTCAAATGTGTTAATTGAAAATTATTTTTTCTCATGATTTTCAAGGTCTTCAAATTGGTTTTCCTAAATATCATGATCCAATCGTCAAATTTTTAGAGAAATCTTACTTGGAAAGCTCTGTTGCAAATAATAAGGTTCAATATTTCTTCATGTTTGATAAAACTGAAAACATGAATGAATGTACATTCGCAAGAATCCTTCAAGGTTTGTATTATTGTCATTTCAACCAATTAGGTAAAGTTTGAGGATAGTTAAAACCAGTTTGTATGGTGCATATTTTTGTGGATAAGCATGATCTATAGTTCATTGTGAAATATTTTCAAGTTATCTTTTATTTTGCACATTACCTTATATGATTTTTATTTTTTCATATATTTGTGATTACAGGTCGAGCAGAGTTATGTTTGTTACATTTTAAATTCCATTACAATTAGCCTTGACCTTCTAGCTAGTTAGTTTAAGATTAGGTATAGTTTCATTTTAGTTTCCCTTTCATTGCATCTACCCTCTATTCTTCTCTCAATTTAGTATTTTCTTTTTTTGCTCACTTTTGTTTGGCATCCTGCTTTCCATTTAGTTTTATATTTCCCTTGTTGTTGTTTTTTCTTGTCCTTTGTTTGCCTTCTATCTAATAAAAACATGCATGAAAAATTTTCTTGTTTGGCTCCAAAGAAAATTTGGAAAAGCTTGAAAAGGGAAATTATGATGAAGAACAATCGTTGGCTAATCTATTATCCTCTTATTTGTTTTGGTCCACATATCTTTAAAATTCAATGATGTATGAATGGAAAATATAATTTTTTTCATATGGAAAGCCTTTGGAAAAAATACGAAGCCCATATCTTTATTAGTATATTATTTCCTGCCTTAGCCTTATATTCAATCGCTTTTGGACATGCTAAATCAACTAAGTAGAGAAGGGAAATGAGAAAAATTTATGTGAGCATATTGACTTCAATTATCTTTTAAATCCCTTAAGATTCCAAATTAAATAATTCAGGATCCATCTTCCATCCATTGTAAAAATGATAAATAAATTCTCTAATCATATATTTCATGTGAAAATAGAATGGTGAAGTAGAGAAAGGCTTCCTACGTAAAGGGGTGAGGCAAGCAACTTTGTTGGGGTACTAGATAAGACTGTTGGCAACAAGGTGATTCTTGTGATTCCTTGAGGTGACTCTGACAGGGTACTAAATAGGCTCTCAGGTAGTGAAGAAACACTAAGGAATATGCTTAACTCTAACTATATTAAGATCGATATACTTACTATCCTTCTCCATTATCAAAATAGTTGAGGTATGACTAGTCATGTAAATGTCTTTAGAGTTGAGCAAGGGATAAAAGAGATTGTATATTCATTCGGGATAAGTGGAAAGGCTAACTTAAACTACATGGAAAATGAATAATTACTATAATAATAAGACCTTGTAGTTAATGATAAAACCCAAATGGAGAATTTAGAGTTCTACCAATGAGTCGCCAAGTGTTGACGCTGTGACAACACCCTCCAAAATTTTTCCCACACTCAGAATTTCGAGCTTATGGTTGATCTTGTGATCTATCATTCCATATTCCCTTCATTTTCAATTGATGTTTTAGTATTTATTCATTCCATAGTCACTTCATGGTCTATTGATGTTTTAGTCTTCTTCCTAGATTCTAAGTGTCAAAGTCACATGCTCATACATGTTCAGTCCTTGAAGAATTTATAAATGCACTTCTTTCTATGCAAGCTTAGATAGGTGTTGTGCAACTCATGAAAGTAAGGACTGCACAATAAAAATTCATAGTGAATTTATATTCCATAAATAAATTATACTTTTATGCTATGTTGACAGTCAATGTGCACTCTCCATTGACAATCTGTCTCATTTTGCTTGCAAATTGTACTATTATTCTAGTGAGTTTTCTCAACTGTCACTTTTATGCATCATTGTTTTTGTAAGTGTCACTTCACTTTCGTGGTTGTTGGCTTTTTTTTTTTTCACTTTAAAAATTGTCATTCTCACTCTATCATCACTTTGACATGTGTCTCGTTCACTTTCTTTAGCTTTTGCAAGGGTCATTTTCACTTTTTCTTATTGTCGCAAGTGTCACTTTTAACTATTCCACTCATTTAAGTGTCACGACTTTGCACATCACTAAATAGCACTCTAGCTCACTCTTCTACATTATTTTGTCCTATATAACATAATAATATGTGTTAGACACATCCTCATATCTTTGCACACTTTCTAGTCATAGTCGATGCTTGTGTCACAACCTGTATTCTAAGTGTTGCAATGTTATGTTTCAACTATCATACTTAGAAATAAGTGTCACTCTTTTGTTGTTTGAAGTTGTGATTTATGATCATGAGTATTTTTCACTCTTCTAGCTTCTATTTATTCCATTCATGTGTGTGATCCATATTTTAGTCTCTTTCAAATGTTTTTTCCTCTCTTACTCTAATGGTCCCACATTTATCCATTCTAGAGCTCTTCTTGGTCCTCTTTCTTAGTGAAATTTATGGAAGCATTAATCTCTCACTAGGTGATGAGAACTACCTATCAATGAGCCTCATTGATCATATATCTCCCGCCCAAACTTGTGCACTGAGTTTTGATCAGTTCTACCTTGTATATGACATGGATCATTTCTAGTTGATTGAAAGGCCTTCTCCATATCCTTACAATGACAAACAATGAAATAAATAGGCTTCCTCTCTTTCATAGTGCAATGAGAATCTTCCTGGAAAAATCACTTGGATTTTTTCTTCTTTCCTCAACCAACTACACAATCCTCTATTCTAATGAGCCTCCCTGAACATAGTGCATGTTTCTAGTGGACATTGAGTCCATCCCTGATCCATTGCAATGCTCACCCACATATCCATAGGAGTCTGCCACTCAAGCATTGCACATTGTGCAATTGTAGTGCCTAGTCTTGCCTCCTCCGTTGACTAGAACCCCTCACTTTGCCATGTTTTCTTCTTGGAATCCTCTATGTGTTGTAGATTTCTAGTGCATAGTGAGGCATTCCTTTAGTCACTACACCCCCCCACCTACAAATTCATTGTCTCCTCTCCCTTGACCAATGTGCACTACATAGTTTCAATCATCAAGATCATCAAGCTTTTCTCTTTCACTTTCTCAATGCACTAGAACTTGAAGAGCCCCTCCTTATAGTGCATTGCGCATTTCCATTAAGCAGTGGATTCCTCTCTCAACCACTTCTGAGCTCAAATGGGAAATTTGAAGCCGTTTCTCCTTAGCCCTTGCATGAGGCCTCCACATTCAACTTATTCAATGAGAAAAGTAGAGGTATAATAGAATTTTTCTAGATTGATCTTGCCTTGTCATGAGTAAACTTCATTTTCAGGTGTACCACCTCAGCATGGAATTATGATGCTTAAGGAATATGTCAATGAGAATATATAAGGAATCACTTACATAGAATAATAAGAAAGAAGAACCATCATAAAGACATAAAGATATCATATACCATGACAAGGTTATGAAATTTCATAATTACTTAGAGGGTTCAAACATTGATCCAAGAATGAGGGCTTCACTAGGGGAGAAATACCATATAGCATGGGTTCACATTGGAGGATATATATTGAGAAAAAAATCACATAAGACATTGGGAGATACATAGGGGTTAAGTTTTATTTATATTGGTAGGTATAAAAAATGGAGTTCAAAGTTAATGAAAAAATATAAACGGGTATAAAAAAGGTTAATGAAAAAATGGATACCTACAATATCTAGTGAAATTAGGGGTTTTTTAAATTGGGAAGGTGTATCGGGTTTGTATTAGTAGGGTTTTAAATAATGTGATTTTTAGAGGTATTTTTCCAATATGTATTAAAATTATTGGTATTTTTTAATATTCCATGAATGCATGTGTTATGTCATAGGTTCATTGAGTGAAGCCCCCATGGATCCAAGACCCTTTGGAGGGTAAAAATGAAGTATATATCATATTTACCATCAAGAATGCAAGACATAGCAACAAGGACAAGTCCTTAGCATGGATATATCACAATGAAGCCATATGTCATGGTGGCCAACTCATGGCCTCTCAAAGTGTCATCATATATTCCTATGATATCCATGTTCTTTGCCACATAATGTGGAATGTAATTACATATTTTTAAGAAAATGAAAAATGTGCATGTGTGGAAGTCAAAGAGTGACATGTGGAATATGAAAAGTTACATGTGGACCAAAGAGACAATATAATTTTAAAGGTCAATTAGGAAGTCAAAGAGTCATGAAGGAAGCTCAAGGGTCATGGGGATATGAAAGGTCATTTGTCTTGTTACAAATACATCCTCATAACTCAAGAAATGGTTTTTTCGAGTCTTAGAATTTGGAGAGATAGCCCTGGCTTCTCTAGCTTGGCATGGTAGAGAAGATAATTCTTTAAGCAATAAGTGACTTAATGTTCCACTATTGGTGTTAGTGTCCCATCATTGTAACTATGTACTTGGAACTTTCACTTATCTATCAAAAACTTATTGAGCCAACACATTCTCATGCATGTATCATAAATATTGTAAGACTATTGTTTAGATGTTTGCAGGACATGTTGTATTCATATCTATTAAAGAAATTTATTTCATTGGATTTGGTGTTCATCTTGTTGAATATGTGTTGTATTTTCTTTAAAGATCATTCTGTCTATGTGAAATACTTCACTGGATGACTAAAAAATATTTTCTTTCTCTCATATGCCTCTCTCAGGATAGTACTATATCTTTTCCTCTAGAGACTCACACTTGTTTCCCCCTCTCGTGAAGGCCTTATTTTACACATTTCAATTGGTCTTTCATGGTGTTGAATCATTTATTCATTTCGAAGGTTATGTGCACACTCTCAAATGTTATTCATTAGAACTAAGTGAAACCTTTGAGTTATGGTGGTTGGCACAAAACTACATATGGGGCTCCTACTCCAATTGGTGTGAGGTCTAATCAGGACTTCACATTAGGAGGGACCCATGTATGTTGGCAGTATCTAGCACTGTCAGCAAGATTTATGATGTAATGTCTAAATTTCCCTGAATTTGATATAAAAGGAGGTTGTTGCAGGGATCCACATGTGTGTTTATGAATGAATGTGATTGTGTTAAATGCCCCCCTTAAAAAAAAAAAAAAAAAAAAAAAAAAAAATCATTGGTTAGGTTCTCTATTATGCATTTTTATTTATGTGCAAAAGTTATTTAATAGATCTATGGGTGATTATGATTTTACTATGAATTTCAACTATGAGAATGAATCTGAGTACTTTATAAACCCCAAAAAAACATGTATAATTGTCTTCACACCTTGGGTGTTACCTTATTCTGTTGCAAAAGATTGAAAATTTTGGTGACATGGTAGACTAACATGAGCCCTTTGTTGGCACCCTGTAATTGAACCCAACATCATTAGAGGGAAAATTTCAACAAACAAATGTTTTTGTTGCCATGACCTAAATATTAATTAGTGTTTTAAGATAATGGTGACAAGGATTCTTAAGGGAATTATTTGTGAATGGTGGGAATAGAAAATTAATTATTGTTTTCATCAAGAGGCTGAGTTGCGGTAGAAAAACCTAGATTGGGTTATGAAAGAGATTTTTTTTGCAAAGCCTTCATGCGATCAATATGAAACCTTCTAGTGTAGATTCCATGATAAATTGTATCATTGGTTGAGTAGATGGAAACACACATAGAGAACTGGGAGAATTTGATGAATCTTTAGGACTTGGACCACAACTAACTTGGCTTCTTTACATCAACTATATAACAAAATAAATAGGGCCTTTGATTTCTAGGTATAGGCCACATCAGAAGGCTATATTATTGATTTTGTTTTAGAGAACCATGAATGATTTTCTAAATTTGGAGCGACATTCAAGTATGGCTTAAGAGGGAGGCTAATAAAAGAAATTCCTTTGTGGATTAGAGTTATTATGGTTGAAGAAAGGCTATTGCATTCCAGTAGACCAATATGGTAGCGTAATACCCTTGTACTAGGGATAGGGTTCATGGGAAAGATGTTGGATAGTTGTAGAGGATGAAGAGAAGTTGCAGTGGATGCAAAGGAGTTGGGGAAGGCATGATATCTTAGAGAGATTAAGGGATCATGGATTTATGAGGAATGATGGGAACCTAAGCTACATGAGATTAGGAGAAGACAACTAGAGTTATAATAGATAGGTGAATTATTTAGCAGCAAAGGTTGTGGAGAGGAAAGATGAGAAGTCCATAGTTGTGGAATGTCACAATAGGAAAATGATCAAATTCTTATGAAATAGGAGGAGATAGAATGCATGAGATATGAAATTAAAATAGGAATAATTGAACAAACCTAGAATTAGATGGAATATGAAAAGTAGAAACATTAAGAAAGATGAACCTAATGACTAAGTCGAGTACCCTTTTGGATGAGGAGATGAAATTTGTCATGAGAAGGTCATTTAATGAGCACAATTCCACCCCTATAAAGAGAAGGCCACAAGGAAGTAGTGTGGTTGGCTCTCTGATGAACCTCATCATTCATTAATTATATGGGCCTTAATTCACCTCCTAGAATAGTCAAGCCAACTCTTCTCATATATTATTACATGTTTTTATTATATTTTGTTTAATGAGATGAGTTAAAGTGAGATATTATGCCTAGTAAACTAATATGCATTGAATGCAGGTTTGGAAGAGAAAATCAAGGAATTTTGGCAAGATTAATGTTTGAAACTTGAATGGGACAAGCGAGATATATTGTAGGAGTTAAATCCTCCTCATTTACTCCTCCCGCATTCAAATATTCCTCCATTAATCACACCATCTCGGAGTGCAAGCAGCCAGTTCATGAAGATCAAAAGGCAGCCGAACAAGTGATAGATGAAGAGTTAGTTCATCTCGAGTTTGGCAGCCGAGCCTCCGTAAATTTAAGGAAGTCATTATGGAAATCAATTATATAAGTAGAGAGGCCTAGAGCCTCATTAGGATTCTAATTTTTGTTGTAAAAACTCTACTTATCTTCGATCTCCAGACTTGTGGAAGACTTTGATGTAGTTTTCTATTTTGGTAATAAGAATGAGCTTTTTCTTGATCCCGTATTGAGTTAACTCAGAGGGATGAAGCTCTTGGGTTAGGGCCCAACACTATCAGTAAAGGCACCTCTTCTTGTATTTGTATTCTTAGCTTAGTTTCATAGATTCATAATTAAACTATCTTTAGAAGTATTTAATTGCATGTCGTGTAGATTCGATTAATTGTTTATTCGTTTGCTTCCATTTGTGCCTTACTTCAGTAGCAGGTTAAAAGGGATAGAAGAAGAACCACCAAGCTATCCGTAGGTGTCGTTTTCTTGCTTCTTCCCTCTGGAATCATCATTTGAGTAAAATTCCCTTATGCATCCCAACAAAGACAAATTTCCATTTCTTTCATAAGATTTAGAGTTTGTTGTACTTAAACTATCATTAGATCATTTTTGCAAGTATAGGATTTCATTTCCATCTCTTCTATATTCATTCTTGTAGTAGATCTCATCCATGATTCCATTTTATTCAAAAATTTCCTCATGCATAAGGTAGACAATTAGTTCATTAAATTCTGCTTTTCTAGCTCATGAGAATTCTTCTTGTTTACATGACTTTTTGGAAATTACACATGTTTGATGCAAAGTAGGTGCTTGAGAAGTAGAAAGAGATATCATAGAAATCAACCATCTTCCAACTTCATCCACCCATATGCATTCCTTTTTCTCATCAAGACCTTCACCCATTTTATATTTTTACATAGAAATTACGCCAAGCATTTTGAGAAAATCCAACCATCTCCTAAACTTGGTTTTGGGTTTTGATTGATCTGAGGCCTTTTCTCGCTCCATTACACCCATAAACCACCTTCCCTAATCCTTCCATCACTTCCAACACCCATTGTTTTTCTCTCAGTTGTACCTTGTAGAAATATAGGGAATCTTGTAGGTTTCTAGTACATCTTGTAGGTTTTCCTATCGTGGCCTGTTTTGAGCTCGAATTGAGGGAAAACCTCTAGCAAGACTCCCAAGGTCATCGAAGCGTCTCCCAAACCTTCCAACCATCTCCTGAACCTTCCAGCCATCCACTAATATCCCTAAGCCACCTACCGCATCACCAAAAGGGATTAGCTTGCACACTTGATTTTTCATGAAAAGCATAAAAAGACAAAACAGATTTATTTTAGTTCTTTACAGGGATAAGAGTGATGTTTTTTGTTTTTAACTTCCATGCTTGGGACAGCAGCGTTTTGTTCATGTTAATTTAGCATTGTTGCAAAGCATATCTCTTAGCAGTTAATTATGAAATGGTGTGCCTTAGCATTGAATTTCATTATTTTCATTATTGTAGTAGATCAACTATCTCTTAGAGTAGATTTCTATTTCTTTCATCAAGGAAGTAATCTTCTTCTGAATCCATAGAATTCTTGCTTGAAAACCCTAGTGGTCTCTCGCCAGATGAACAATAACAAAAGGCAGAACCATCACTTTTACTTGTGTATACAACACTGTCACCTCCAAGTTTGTACGAAGCTCGGGTTGATAAAGTAAATCTGGTAGCCCAAGAGTTACAACATTCTTACTGCAATATTGGTGCTCATCACTTTTTGGCACCATTTCCAGGGAGGTGTCTGAGTGATTGGTGGGCCCCAGTATTGCACCAATAATGCTGCAACTCTTGGGACTCCCTTCTTTAATTTTATCAACCCGGTAGTTCGTAACAAACTTGGAAGCGATGGTGCTATCTGCACAAGTACTAGCTCTTTCTGCATCTGTCACTTGGTTAGCTGACACAAGTCCGCTAGGAGCTTAAGCCAACTTCTATGAGCTCTAAGAAGAAGATTTTTAACTGATGGATGACAGCTAACTTAAAAGAATCTAATCTACTTGCGGAAAGAAACTGAAAGCCAAAAAGAAACACAAACCCTAGCAAACCCTAATTCTACCAGCTAGTCCTACTGATGCAAGAAAGAAGATGAAAGCTACTAAATGGGATGCCATTGAATTCAAAAGGTAAAATGCATGTGTATAAGTTATCACTATCTGAAGAAAACATCTTTTTGTATTTTTGAATAAGTTGTCAGAATTATCATGCATGTGCTTTCACTGTTTTTGACTGTGCAGAGATGGATCGGTGGGAGAAAATGCTTGCAAGAGGTTGGGAAGGTTAGAAGAGGTCCTAAGGGGTCCCTAGAACACTTCCTAAGAGTTTCGCAGTGATTAGATCTCAAAAAATCGCTTTCGTGAGCTTCTACAGGAAGTCTACAGGGATTCTATAGGATGTTCTGGAATTTCTACAGGATGTTCTATGGTTTTCTACAGGATGTTCTGAAAATGGGCTTTAGAGGGTTGATGGGTGAAGAAAGGTGGAGAAGTGGGTATGGAGGTTAGATAAAGGTGTGAGAAGGTCCAAGTTTTGGTGGATGGAGCTAAGGAGTGATAAGGACGGTTGGATTTGTTCAAGGAGAGATAAGGCAATGCTACACAATAATATGGAAAGTAGGTCAACGTGAGAGAACGTTGCAAAGGTAAGGCAAGGATCTAAAATGGAGGATGAAGCAGGTAGGTTGGATGGATTATGGGCAAGTAAGGAAGGATAACAGGTACTCTGCAAGTGGTTTTTCAAACTGAACAAACAAACACTTATAAAACCTATGACCTAGTTACTTCACTCTAATTTGGCCTAACAAGAAAAGGAAATGAACATAAGTTTATTCGAAATGAAATACGTGAAATAACTATGCAACCTAGCAATGATAAACTGAAGCATGCAATCAAAACTGATATCAAGTTCGACAACTAAGAATCCAACACTACTAACTGCACGGTGAAGCAAAAACAGTGTTTTTGGTGGCAACAAGGTCGCCTTGGTCCCAACTCATGATTCCACTAAGGGAAAGGTGAGATCCAAGATGCTTGATGGCTTTTTTATGAAGATCTTCCCTTTTATTGACTTATCAAACAAATCTAAACATGAAAAGCTACTTTAATCATCAAAAGAAATCTAAATAACAAAAAAATATTTAAATCTAAATAGCAGATTTTATTCTAAGAATGCAGCAAAGACACATGAAAGTAAACAAAGGAGGTACTGGGCACTTGAGATGGGTGCAACCCCAAGAGCTACAGCCTCCTAAGAGAGATTTAGAGCTGGTGCAAAGCTAGATTCATCTGATTGAGAAAGAAAAGAAGAGTTACATCAAAAACTATCCATGAGGGAAAGCTTGAAAAGGTGCTGAAATGAAAAGCTAATCTACTGACTAAAATCGAACTACAAACTAGCTAACTTCTGCCTACAAAGTGACTAACTACTGGCTAACCAAAATGAGGCCCTAAGCCCTCTTATTTGTACAAATTGAGGATCCAAACAGTCCTCCTAAACTTTAGGGACTTGGCTGCCCAAAACTTGCAGTTAACAGCAGTCCTACTTGACTTGCTTGGCTGCCCTTGTGATAATTGATTTGGTGGCCCTTGAACTCTGAGATGATGGTGGAGAATTTGAGGTAAGGGCCCATAAATGAAGGGGAAACCTTCCTAAAAATCCTCTCCACGAATTTGGCTGCCAAGTGCTCATTTAAGCCTTCGATTTTGTCTCCATATTGACCAAAAAAACTACACAAAGCACACATTAGACTTGTTGGCATAATGACTAACCCAATTCACTATATTAGCATAAATAAAATCAAAAGCATGCAATAAACTAATGAGAATGGTGGATTAAGTCGAATTAAGAGGCTGATTGAGCCCATATAATTATCCATTTTTGGGGCTCATCATCACCCCCTACTGAAAGTGTTGCTCATCATTTGAGCAACTAATCTATCTCTTCATCTCTGATGGCCCTGGTGGCCTCCCTATCATGCCAAGCTTCTGAAGTGATGTCCTCTTCTCGGTCATGAAACCATGCTTTTCTCTCTGCTTCTTTCCACTGCCTGTGCTCTTTTTCTTGTAACAGTTTTGTTAAAGCCTCAGAATTAGACTACAACTTTGTCCTCTCTCTGTTGTTTATCAAATGTTTCCTTGTCTTTCCTTCTTCCTGTGATTGTTTGGCTACCTTTTCTCTAATTTATTGGTCTCTCTTAGCTTAGCCCAAGCTTCGTGTAGAGAATTCTCAGCTTCTTGTAGAACTATCTCAGCTTCCTGTAGAACTGTCTTTGAGTCCAACATTTTCATTTTTTTCTCTCTAGGTGGATGTCTATGGCCTTCCCCGTTCATAGGTGATGGATGCCTTTGAGGGGGACCTCTCCTTTTGTGTAGCTGAGGTGTCTACAATTGTGATTGGCTCTTTTGCCTGTGGTTGGGGTCTACCAGTTCTTATCTGCATGCTCCTTCTTGCCTTAAAATATAGTGGAAGCTCCCTCTTTTGCTTCTCCTTCTGCTTGGGGGATGTGCTTAGGGTGGCCAGCACAACTGCTGCCTCCTTAGCTAAAATCTCGACCAATTTCTCCTTCTGCTACCCTTTCCCCAGACTTCCTGTAGAAAGTCTTGTAGTGGCTGTTTTTTGGCTTCCTGTAGATGCAGTTTTCTGGCTTCCTGTAGAAACAGTCTGTTGGCTTCCTGTAGAACCAGTTTTCCATGATTTGGCTTGCTTGGCTGGGGGTGCCTTCTCTTTAACTTGTGCTATGGCTACCTTGGGTGTTGTTTGCATCCTTTCAATCTTCTCTGCCCGGGTTTCCAACCGTTTCTCCCTTGGCATCTGTGCCTTTATTCCACCCATAGTTTTGGGCTTGGCAGCTTGGCCTTTCTCTTCTTTCTCTTCTTGCTCTTTCTGTGGTGGTATTTCCTGGGTTTCCTTACCCTTGGCTTTCTCTTCTGCCTCAATGTGTTCCCTGTCTTCACTGCTGGATGAAGTGGAAGTTCACATGATAACCATGGATAATGTTGAATTATGAATCCCCCTGGCATGGTGAAAAATGCTCTGTTTTGGCTTGTGCTCTGATCATAAAGGGAATTTTGTGTATGGTTTCCTCTCCAGAACATTGAAGATAGTACCCCTCAGGTGTTTATAGGTCACTTTGTATCAATTCCCTGGTTACAATGTTGTTGCTGCCCAAAACTTGACTGTCAAAAGGGAATTAGGCTCTTACAGACAGAGTGCAGAGCCTAATGTTTATCCCCAACCACATAAAAATCACATTCTTTATGCACAAGCTTAGTTCCTATGGTTGCATCTCTCTTTTCAGAAGAAGGTGAGAAAGAAGAAACCAGACTTCGAATGCAGAGGGAAAAAAAAAGAACTGTGTAGAACTCAGAAAACATGCAAGCGGACTTTTCACCTTTTTTCAATGTGCAGGCAGATTTTTCCTCTCATTTTTTTAATTTAATTCCATGCTCAATTCACCATTTTGCACCAAAACATCATGCACAATGAAGTTTCCCCAATCCTACCTCGTTTGGAGCTTGAAATTCACCGAAAATCCTAGGTTTTCTTTCTGCATGGCTGTTTTCTGTGTTTCCTGTAGAAAACTTCCTGTAGAAACGCCTGTAGAGCGTCCCTGCGCCTCTGAGTGAGCCTGATACGTGGGATAATTTAGAAAACAGGTAGAAACCAATGGAGGATGACTAGTTCATCATTTTGTGGAAGCGAAGGATGCATACTTCAGTCAAGTGCAAATGAACAACAGGTGGTGTGAGTTTCAGCTGAGCATTTTACAATGCGGCGTGATTCTTGGTGAAGGAGTGAAGTGGCCAGGTGTACGTGGCCACATGCAGACTGCAGTTCTATTTATTAATTGTATGTTTTCTTCTTGATTAGTTGCACTGGAGTTCAAATAGTTAACACTCCCTATTTTTTTTATTTCACGTGAGTTACATGTACACGCATGCTGCATGATTGCTGGCTAAGTGCTAGAGAACTGGATGAGGGTGGCTAGTTGGCTGGCCACCAATTTTTTTAATCACCACCATCTCATTGCTCATGCAGTTTTCAAATTATAGTCATGCAACCAGAGGAACGAGTTTAGTCACGTACCTAGAAGTCGAATGTGGCTGCTGAGAGGTGCTTTTTGCTGTTGCATGTGTTTCTGTGGTTGCATGATGGCTTGGTTGCTGATTCATGGCTGTTTTCCTTGTGCAGGTGTCCTCTGGTTAGATCTACGATACAGGAATTTGTTTTCACGTTTAGATCTGCACCCTCAAGCTGCTACTGTTGAATTTTCAAAGGACCGAAACTTGTTTTCGCCATTTCTCCTGAACGACAGACCGGATCGATCTGAAACTTGCTGAGCATGTTCCTATCATCATTATGCACCTCCCATAGCAAAATTACGATCAATGGATGCATAGATTTCGTGAAAAATGGGAAATGGCTAAATATTACAGAGATTAATTTTTTAGAAACCGTGCATTGGAATTGGTTGAAACTACTTGGGTAAGTTACTATCACCCATATGCATCTCCCCATGAAACGGGTTTTGAAACGGATGCACGGATATGGAGAAAATGCAAAAATGGCTGAAGGTGATGGAGGCTGATTTCTTGGAAACCGTGCACCAGAATTGGCTGAAATTGCTCGGGCATGTTGCCATCATCCCTATACAACCGCCTGTAAATGGATGCGTTGGTTTTGTAAATGGATGCATGGTTTGCAAGTTATGAAAAAACAAATTTCAGCACTAGGTATTTTGTTTCAAGGCATTCTGCAATTTTTTGCATGGAAAGAAAAACTGAGTTTGGGCTGTGATGCAGGCATGGAGATGATGGAGGAGGAGTCTGAAAATTGTAGGAGGACTTCTGAACCCTTGAGGAAGCTATCATGTTAACCAAATTACCTTTTTGCGATCCATTTTTAGCTTCTTGTAATTTCTACAAGAACTTCCTATATAAAACACAGTTTTCATAAAAGAAGCATAATGAAATGGAAAAAAATAGTGGAGAAAGGTGAGGGATGGAAACATGGATGTGTGCAGGCCTCATAGACATATTCCCAGCCTTCGGGTCCTCTTTGGAGATCAATTTGGCTTTGTTTGTAAGCTTCATGTAGAAGACACAGAACTTCCTATAGAAAACACAGTTTTCATAAAAGAAGCACAATGAGGTGGAAAAAATGATGGAAAAGGGTGAGGAATGGAAACATGGATGCTTGCAAGCCTAACCAATAGATTCCAAGCTTTATATTCCCTTCCAAAATCGAATTTGGCTCGCCTGAAAGTTCTACAGGATGTTTCCTGTAGAAATACAGAACTTCCTGTAGAAACGCCTATAACTTCCTGTAGAAAGCCCAGAACTTCCTCTGCCTTTGTTTTGAGCGATCCTCCTGACCTGCAATGTCCTTCTTGCAACTTGCAATTATTCAATGGAAATTATATTTACTTTTTCTTTTCTCTTTTCTCCTTTTATTTTCTCTTTTTTTTTTGAAAACAACTAGGGCGCCTCATAGAGGTTTTCACCCTAATTGCCTGCCCTAGGTGCCTCCAAGGGAGGTTTTCATCCAAGGATCTT
This sequence comes from Pinus taeda, assembly GCA_000404065.3. Lineage (NCBI taxonomy): Eukaryota > Viridiplantae > Streptophyta > Pinopsida > Pinales > Pinaceae > Pinus > Pinus taeda. Next base: position 52,759 of record APFE030521307.1, on the reverse strand, counting down.
ATTTTTTTCTCTTTTCTCTTTCTTTTCCAACCCATTGACCGCCTCATGGAGGTTTTCAATCAATGAGCCAACCTAAGGCGCCTCCGAGGAGGTTTTCACCTTAGATTTTTCCTCTTATTTGCATTTTTTCATTTCTTTTCTTTTTTCTTTTTTTTTTCTTTTTTCTTTTTTTCCTACCCTACCCTACTTGAAAAACAAAATCGTTCTCAAGTATAAAAATACTTCCAATGGAGCCATGTGCACATCGAGATTAGAGACAAAATGATGTGGAGGTTAGAAATGCATGCTTTGACAGCTGTCTGGATTTCAGAGACCAAATGATTTGACTTTGAATGGATCCAACATAGCTGAGGAAGAGAGTACTGCTGCAACTTAGTGATCGTCTGGAACCATATCTCAATATAGCTCTAATATCCTTGGTCCTTTTGCTGATTTGGATCATTCTTCATATCTTCTTCTATCATGACCTTCACATCTTCCTTTTTTTGCTGATTTTTCTCTTATATACATGGAGGAATTGATGGTAACCACGAGGGAGCACTCTCAATCTCTGATTTTGATGTCTTCTCTTCATCAAGTGCAGCCCATAGTCCTTTGATCTCCTCTTTTGAATCTTCTTTTGCTGGATCTGGTCCTTCAATGCTTTCAAGATAATCTTTTTTTTTGCAATACTCTTCTTGGGCTATGGTAAAGATCATTGAGCTCAAGAGGAGTCATTTGGACATGTTGTGCCTCAGCTTTGCAATTGGGTTGAGCTATTCCAATGTGCGGGTTTGGAAATGGCAGTACGGGTAGCTGAGTGGGGGTGTATATTTGAGATGGATGTGGATGGGGTTGTGGATGGGCAGGTCGTGGAGGCAAAAGAGCAAGAGGAGATTTGTACTGGGTCCTCCACTCCTGATGAGGTGCATTCCACTGAGGCTATGGCTAAGCATAAGAGTGAAATGAATGAGCAACTGGAGGAGCATAATATGGATCTGTGAAGGAACAAGGAGGAGGTGTGAACCAGGAAGGATGAGTAGGGGGACCCCAAGAAGGCATGAAAGTGGCTTGATAGGAGTCGTAATAGGTCTGGGATGTCCCTTGCATTCCCTCCTGGTAAGTTCTGGGTACATGTGACCTCCTTTGGTTCATGAAATAGAGTGGTTCAGTGACTTCTTTGGCCCTTTGATATGCAGCTTCGATTCTAGGCAAGGAAGGGCATTGATCTGTAGGATGGTATTCTTCACAGACAAAACACACTTCTATGGAGTACAATGGACATTCATTCCTAGGATGTTTTCTAGTGCACTTAGGACAAAATATGGCCAAAGCCCTCTTGGCTTCCTCTTGCTTCCTTTGGATCTACAAGGTATCCAGTTGAATGGCAAGAAACTGCCTCATATCACTCTTGAAATCTTCCATCTGATTTGTAAATTCATTTTTGGATAAGGTACTGCTCCAAACATTTCTGCTTGTAGCCATTTTCTCCATAGGAACGTTTTCTTCTTCTTCTCCCCTAGAGGTTCTTCAAATATGTCTTGATATCCTCCTAGGGGTTCTTCTCAAACACAGCCATTGAAGAAGAGAGAAGGTTGGCTGTGTGAAGCAGTGGGGGTGTTGTGCAAAGATTTCTCTGAATTATCTATACTCCTACAAGGCATGAAAGAAAATCTTTTTGATTGATTTTTATTTTTTTTTACGTGTATCTGCAAAACTGAAATATATTGAACTGCAACTAACTATCTTGCTGAAATGAAAATGCAGAATTGAAAGGAAAGCAGGAAAGGACTAATCTATTTCATTGAAATGAAATTGCAGGAATGAAATTCTAGGCTACACTTGCAAAATTGAAATTGCAGAATTGAAATCTAATCTACGCTTGCAGAATTGAAATGCTAATCTATGCTTGTAGAATCAAAATTTTGGAATTGAAATGCTAACCTATGAAAGCAAGAAATGTCTACTCTACTTTTGCGGAAATGAAATAAACTACTTAACAAAAAGTTGTAGTAGAAAATAGAAGAATAGTAGTAATCACCAATACTCTGACGCTTCCCCAGCAACGGCACCAAAAAGATGGTGGTGAGCCCCAGTATTGCAGCAATAATGTTGCAACTCCTGGGACTCCCTTCTTTAATTTTATCAACCCGGTAGTTCGTAACAAACATGGAAGCGACGATGCTGTGTGCACAAGTACTAGCTCTTGCCGTCGCTGTCACTTGGTTAGCTGGCACAAGTCCGCTAGGAGCTTAAGCCAACTTCTATGAGCTCTAAGAAGAAGCTTTTTAATTGATGGATGAAAGCTAACTCAAAGGAATCTAATCTACTTGCGGAAAGAAACTGAAAGCCAAAAAGAAACGCAAACCCTAGCAAACCCTAATTCTACCAGCTAGTCCTACTGATGCAAGAAGGAAGATGCAAGCTACTAAATGGGATGCCATTGACTTCAGAAGGTAAAATTCATGTGTATAAGTTATCACTATCTGAAGAAAACATCTTTTTGTATTTTTGAATAAGTTGTCAGAATTATCATGCATGTGCTTTCACTATTTTTGACTGTGCAAAGATGGATCGGTGGGAGAAAATTCTTTTAGGAGGTTGGGAAGGTTAGAAGGGGTCCTAAGGGGTCCCTAGCACCCTTCCTAAGAGTTTCACAGTGATCGGATCTCAAGAAATCGCTTTCGTGAGCTTCTACAGGAAGTCTGCAGGGGTTCTACATGATGTTCTGTGATTTTCTACAGGATGTTCCGAAAATGGGTTTTAGAGGGTTGATGGGTGAAGAAATGTGGAGAAGTGGGTATGGAGGTTGCATAAGGGTGTGAGAAGGTCCAGGTTTTGGTGGATGGAGCTAAGGAGTGATAAGGACAATTGGATTTGTTCAAGGAGAGATAAGGCAATGCTACGCAATAATATGGAAAGTAGGTCAACATGAGGGAACGTGGCAAAGGTGAGGCAAGGATCTGAAATGGAGGATGAAGCAGGTAGGTTGGATGGAGTATGGGCAGGTAAGCAAGGATAACAGGTACTCTGCAAGTGGTTTTTCAAACTGAACAAACAAACACTTACAAAACCTATGACCTAGTTACTTCACTTTAATCTGGCCTAACAGCAAAAATAAATGAGTAGAAGTTTATTTGAAATGAAATACGTTAAATAACTATGCAACTAAGCAATCATTAACTGAAGCATGCAACCAAAACTGATATCAAGTTCGAAAACTAAGAATCCAACACTATTAATTGCATGGTTAAGCAAAGACTGTGTTTTTGGTGGTAGTAAGGTCGCCTTGGTCCCAGCTCATGATTCCACTGAGGGGGAGGTGATATCCAAGATGCTTGATGGCCTTTTTCTGAAGATCTTCCCCGTTATATACATATCAAACAAATCTGAACGTGAAAAGCTACTTTAATCATAAAAAGCAATCTAAATAACAAAACAATCTTTAAATCTAAATAGCAGATTTTATTCTAAGAATGTAGCAAAGACACATGAAAGTAAACAAAGGAGGTACTGGGCACTGGATATGGGCCCAACCCCAAGAGCTACACCCTCCTAAGAGAGATTTAGAGCTAGTGCAAATTTGGATTCATCTTATTGAGCAAGAAAAGAATAGTCACATCAAAAACTGTCCACAAGGGAAAGCTTGAAAAGGTGCTGAAATGCAAAGCTAATCTACTGACTAAAATTGAACTACAAACTAGCTAACTTCTGCCTACAAAGTGACTAACTACTGGCTAACCAAAATGAGGCCCTAAGCCTCCCTTCTTATTTATACAAATTGAGGACCCCAACAGTCCTCCTAAACTTTAGGGACTTGGCTGCCCAAAACTTGCAGTTAACAACAGTCCTACTTGACTTGCTTGGCTGCCCTTGTGATAATTGATTTGGTGGCCCTTGAACTCCGAGATGATGGTGGATAATTCAAGGTAAGGGCCTATAAATGAAGGGGAAACCTTCCTAAAAATCCTCTCCACAAATTTGGCTGCCAAGTGCTCATTTAAACCTTTGATTTTGTCTCCATATTGACCAAAAGGACTGCATAAAGCACACATTAGACTTGTTGGCATAATGACTAACCCAATTCACTCTCTTAGCATAAATATAATAAAAAACATGCAATAAACTAATGAGAATGGTGGATTAAGTCGCATTAGGAGGTTGAATGAGCCCATATAATTATCCATTTTTGGGGCTCATCAGTAATATGTGATTACTTCTTTCTTTCCTTTATTTCTTGTTTCTAATATTCTTCCATTAATTTCATTTCTACAAAAGTAATTTAGTTTGCTTCCTTTGCATTCTACATTCTTTATTTTCCTTTCCATTTTGCAAGTTAGATTTCAATCAAGTAGTTAATATTTTCATTCAGTTAGTAGTTTTCATTCTGGCTGCAATTTCAATTCTACAATCAATTTCAAAGTTTCAAAAAAATCACAAAACCAAACCAAAAACATTTCCTTTCATGCCTCATAGGAATAGGGATAACTTACAGAAATTTTTGCCAAATACCCCCACTGCATCGAATAACTAACATTCCCTCTTCTTCAGTGGTTGTGAACTGGAGGAACCCTTAGGTGAGCAACCAGACATATTTGAAGAACCTACAAGGGAAAGAAGGAAGAAGAAGAAAGGAGGTAGTGGGAGGAGGTAGAAAACAAGGAAGGTTTATATGCACAGGAAGAGGAAACCACAATAGGGGCATGGGATGTCAAATAAGCCACTAGAGCTATGAAAGACATGGACACTAATTGAGTTGCTCAAAGGATGAGCAACACTTTAATTAGGGGAGTGATGATGAGCCTCATCATTGGGTAATGATATGGGCCTTGGTTTGCCTCCTAGCTTAGTCAAACCAACTCTTCTCACTACTTACTACATGTTTTGATTATATTTTGTTTAATGAGATGAGTTAAAGTGAGATATTATGCCTAGTGAACTAATATGCATTGAATGCAGGTTTGGAAGAGAAAATCAAGGAACTTTGGGAATACTAAGGTTTGAAACACAAATGGGACAGGGAAGAGAGATTGTAGGAGGTAAATCCTCCTCATTTACTCCTCCCCGATTTGAATATTCCTCCATTAATCACACCATCTCAGAGTGCAAGCAACAAAGTCATCAAGATCAAAAGGGAGCCGAGTAAGTGATAGATTAAGAGTTATTTCATCTCAATTTTGGGATCCGAGCCTCTCTAAATTTAAGGAAGTCGTTGGGGACTTCACTTTTATAAGTAGAGAGGCCTAGAGCCTCATTAGGATTCAAATTGTTGTTGTAAAAACTCTAGTTATTTTTCAGCTCCAGACTTGTGGAAGACTTTGATGTAATTTTTTATTTTGGTAATAAGAATGAGTTTTTTCTTGATCTAGTACTCAGCTAACTCAAAGGGATGAAGGTCTTGGGTTAGGGACCAAACCTAGCAACAAAGGCTCCTCTTCTTGTATTTGTATACTTAGCTTAGCTTCATAGGTTCATAGTTAAACTATCTTTAGAAGTACTTCACTCCAAGTAGTGTAGATTTAAATAATTGTTTATTAGTTTTCTTACATTTGTGCCTTACTTTAGTAGCATGTTAGAAGGGATAAAAGAAGAACCACCAAGTTATCATTAGGTGTCCTAGCCTCACTTTTTCCCTTTGGGATCATGATTTGAGGAAAGGATCCTTATGCAGCCCCAAAAAGACAGATTTCCATTTCTTTCATAAGATTTAGAGTTTGTTTTACTTAAACTAGAATTTGATCATTTTTACAAGTATAGGATTTCATTGCCATCTCTTCTATCTTTATTCTTACAATAGATCTCATCCATGATTCCATTTTATTCAGTAATTCCCCCATGCATAAGGTAGACATTTAGTTTATTACATTATACTTTTCTAGCTCCTGAGAATTCTTCTTGTTTACATGACTTTTTGGAAATTACACATGTTTGATGCAGAGCATGTGCTTCAAAAGTAGAAAGATATCTCATAGAAATCAACCGCCTTCCAACTTCATCCACCAATATGCATTCCTTGTTTTCATCAAGACCTTCATCCATTTTATCATTTTACATAAAAATCCCCCTAAGAATTTTGAGCAAATCCAACCATCTCCTAAACTTGGTTTTGGTTTTTGAGTGATTCTATTCCTTTTCTCACTCCATTCGACCCATAAACCACATTCCCTAAGCCTCCCATCACCTCCAACACCCATCATTTTTCTCTTGGTTGTATCCTGTAGAAATACAAGGAGTCCTGTAGGTTTCTAGTACATCCTGAAGGTTTTCTATAGTGGCCTGTTTTGAGGCTGAATTGAGGGAAAACCTCTAGGAAGCCTCCCAAGGTCACCCAAGGGTCTCCCAAACCTTCCAACTATCTCCTAAACCTTCCATCCATCCACCAACATCCCTAGGACACATATCACGACACCAAAAGAGATTGGCTTGCACACTTGATTTTTCATGAAAAGCGTAAAAAGACAAAACGGATTTATTTCAGTCCTTTACATGCATAACAATGATGTTTGATGTTCTTAACTTCCATACTTAGGACTGTAGCATTTTTTCATGTTAATTTAGCATTCGTGCAAAGCATAGCTCTTAGTAGTTAATTAGGAAATGGTGCGCCTTAGCATTGAGTTTCATTATTTTTCATTATTCCAGTAGATCATCTCTCTTACAGTAGATTTGTATTTCTTTCATCAAGGAACAAAGATTCTTCTGAATCCATAGAATTCTAGCTTGAAAAGTCTAGTGGTCTCTCACCAACTGAATAGTGATCAAATGCAAAACCATCACTTTTAGTTATGTATACAACATTGTCACCTCCAAGTTTGTAAGAACCTCGAGTTGATAAAGTAAAGCTGGTAGCCGAAGAGTTGCAACATTCTTGCTGCAATATTGGCGCTCATCACTTTTTGGCACCGTTACTGGGGAGGTGTCTATGGAGTACTAAAGAAGGTATGTTTTCGGTAATTGTTTCAACATCTTTTCATTAGAACTTACAAACCTTTTGCATCATGAACTAAGAAAATGATAAGGAATTGTAATAAAACATGTGAGATTAATATACAAGATGAAAACACTGACAATTGTCATTTCCTTATGCAGAAAGAAGGAAAAACGAGAAACTGCCATTCCAAAGGAAAGGACAAGGATGGGTTAACCGCTGTCCATTTGACGGGAAACCCTATGCAAACAAGGCAAAGCAAATCAAAGCAAATCAGCCCTAGAAAGGAAGTGGAGATATCGGCTTGGTGTAGGAAAGGAAAGAAATCACTGAGGACTAATGATTCGGAGAATCCCTCAGGATCCTTGATCCTGAGGGATCGGTGCTTTAACTATTTCTGCACATAGATATCTCCGCCTTCACCATTATAAAAGGGGCAGCACTGTTAGCTCGAGGGGAGTTAGAATCTATTATGTTTTATGTAATTTTCTTTAAGATCAAAACTTTGATCATCGAGTCTCGTTAAGAACTGATCTATTGTAATTCTGCTTTATGCATTAATACAAACTTGGTTGCTATTTCATCTCTAAGTCTGGAATAACTTCAAGCGGTGTACCCCTGGAGGCTAAGGGTCCGGCCCTAGAGGACACTTGCTCTTGTACTATTATGTTTGGTTTATGCATAGTTTTCTTATCGATGTTATTTGGTAATCTGATGTGTTTTGTAAGTTTACATCACATGCTCTCTTATGTTTGATTTATTAAGGTTTCTAAAGACATAACTATTGTATTGACTCTACATCTTATCACTGTCCTTCTAAGTGTTGATATAATACTGCTAGTCTTTACAGAATACTGTCACTATTTAATTACAGAGCCTTTGTGTTGTGCACTTGTTCATTGACACTACGAAATGGGAGTTATGTTCTTTGCGATTGTTGGATCTATAAAAAATGTTGTTCTATTTTGAATTGCAGCGTACTCTTTCTAGCTGAGATTGATAACTAGATCAGATTACTATTACGGTGTACCATGTGTATATATGGTTTCCAAGTGTTGTTCTATAATTCATCATTAATCAGTGTTGTTCCATTTTGGTGTGTTATTCAATCCACCCTTAAGAGTGAAGGATTTCCGTTTGATTCCTGTAGGTTACGATTAGTGCATTCGATCTTATAGACTAAGGTGTCACCGCTTGTTAGACTTAGCTACCGTTACAATTTCTTAACTGTTGTTCCATTTCAGGTTTGATGTTCTGTTTCTTAATTGCTGTTCCATTTCTTATCTGCCGTTTCATTTCCTGTCATTTGTTATTTTGGTGTGAAGAATGATCCTAGGCTATAGTGAGCATTGACATCTACTGTCCGGCTCCCAGATCCACGATCTATTCTTTGGTTTCCTTTTCCATCAGTTTACAAGGGATGAGTTATTGCTACTAAACCCTTGACTGATAAATTGCTTAGTTTTCTGAATGTGTGGTTTAATCTTTTGAAGTAGTTAGTTGTAAACAAGCATCTGTTTACTCTTGTATTTTCGAACACTATACTGCTAGCATTACTCTGGAAAATGGTAGCCTTAGACTGAGACACTCTTTGAAATAACAAAACATTCCCGGATTCACATAGTAATGTGAGGTAATTAGAGGTGAAAGAGACCCTTTTTATAGCTTGACATTTTGGCGCCGTTGCTGGGGAAAGAGTGTAGCCATTTGTTCTTTTTTTTCAGAGTAGTGTACGAACCTGCTAGGGAAGAATTGGGTTTTAAAAATGGAAGGTAATAACCTACATGTGGAGCATGTAACAACCCTGCTCCTCTACCTACTTTCCTACAGATTTGCTGTTGTTTTGTTTGGGTAGAATTTAGTAGTTAATTTGTGTGCATGACTAAGCAGAAAAAGCTAGAAAAGAATTCCAAACCTCTACCCAGGCCAGAAAAAGCTAAGGGGCCGGTGACCCTTGGCCAACCAACCTTCATAAATGAAATCTTCAAGAAAGTAGAATCTCAGCCCTCATTAGGACCCAAAAAAGTTATTTGTAGACAACCTACTAGTTCCCTTCAGGCCACAGGATCACCATCTGTAGCCTTTGCTGAGGTGCATAGCCAAACTGAAGAGAAGGACTTTCAAGAAATTGAAAATTCTACTTCAGAACTATTGTAGGAAGGGAATTTCAGTAATCTTTGTGAAGGAGTAGGAGAGACAGGGGAAGCCAAGGAACCGAGATCTCCTCTTGAGACAACTCAGCCATTGAAAAACCCAGACAAGGGAAGTGCTGCAAAAAACCAATCTCCTCAGAAATTAGGCACTCTCATTATCCCAGATAGAGGAAGTGCTATTAAAACTATTCTTGTTAAAGCCATTCCCCCTCAACGTAGGAATACCCTCCTAGATATCCCAGAAGGTTATTGGCATATATTCGAACAAATGGCTCAAAACTAGCCAAACACCCAAACCTCTACATTACAATACCCCGTAGTGGATTCTGCAGCAAATGCACCTATGAAAGTAATTCTACTTCAACATATCCCTAAATTCCACGGTCTTACATTAAAAGACCCAGATGCATTTCTATTTGAATCTGATGTGCTGTGTAGGGGATATGATTACACCACTGACCCCCAAAAACTGAAACTATTTCCCTCTACACTAAAAAGGGTCACTTTAAGATGGTTTATGGATTAGGTGTCGGGGTTATAAATAACTAGGATCAAATGAAAGAATATTTTCTAAAAAAATATCAGGACTATTGTAGGTCTAGAGAACTGAAGGACGAAATATTCCAGATGATAGCTAGACCAAACGAAACATTAGAGGAGTACGTGGAACATTTTCAATATAATCTTCAAAGATCTCCTTATGCATCACTGAATTTACCTGATAATGTGTTAAAAACAATATTAATAAGGGGCATGAAGGAAAAATGGATTGAAACATTAAGCATTATGGGAAAATGAGACATTTATCAAGAAAATTTTGCTGACATCATTGATTTATGTATCAGGAGCTCGAGAGGCAGCACTAGATTAAAACTGGCAGAACATGATCGGTTTGTAAGAGATAATAAAATTTCGACAAAAGGAGTAGCACGTGTAGAAATTGGAAAATTTAAAACTGATATACTAGCGACACTAACTACAGAACTTGATATTATGCAGGCCAAATAGAAGTAAATGGAGGCAGAACAGAATTTGGCAATCTTCTGTCCCCGGTGCAGGAAAAAGCATAGCCATAAGGAGTGTCCACTGGATGCAGTCCAAACATGTGCCATCTGCACAGAAGATCACCTTATGGAAAGTTGTCCCTCACTTCCCGGATTAAAAGTAGTATATAAGGAAGCAGGAGGAGAGCCAGAATCGGTCTATTTGCTCAACCAGCGTCATCAGTGGCAGCCGCAACAATATGGTATGTTTACAGACCCAACTTCTTCTTTTCAGCCTCCGCAGTATAATGCTCAACAATTTAATACGTGTCAAAGTCAATTTCAACCCCTATTTCCAAATTGGTCACCATAGTTGTTTCCTTCCTTAACCCCATGGCTGAATCAGGCAAGCCAACCTGGTTGGCCGAATCTTCCTTATACTCCACCATATTGGAAAAGTAATGAATACCCACCACAATGGACTCCCCCTACTTCACAAAGTTCAACTTGGCAAACAACTGGCAGAGACCGATGCATCAGCCAGTAGGAACCATTCCACTCCCTCAACCTACACTGCCAGCCTTACAACAAAATCCCCAGTCTAATCTAAGACCGCAACTCCTAGCCCAACCCAACCCCAATCCAAATAACAGACCGGTCCAGTCTGTCCAAATCATAGAAACACCAGAAATAGGAGCCGATCTGAGGGAGTGTAATGATCTTCAGTTAAGATCTAGGCGTATCATTGAAACCGAGGGAAATAAGACAGTTTAGGTTGAAAATCAGTTACCCATAGAACATCTGTCACAAGAAGAGGATGTGAATAAACAACAAACTCATAATCAAGCAACCACATCCTCTCCCCCATTCCCAGAACGATTAATCATACCTTGACCTATACAATATCCTGATTTTGACATTCTGGGAGAATTACAAAATTTGTACATAAAAATTCCATTCCTCCAAGCCATTCAAGACATCCCGATATATGCAAAAACTATCAAGGAATTGTGTATAAAGAAACCAAAGAGGAATATAACAAATAATCCAACACTCCAAGTAGTTGGCACTCTATCTGACTTATTATCAGGAAAAGAAACACCCATTAAATACGAAGACCGAGGAAATCCAATAGTAACTGTGTAAATTTATGGTTAGACCCTTTCCAATGCCTTAGTTGATCTAGGAGCTGCAATCAATATCTTAACAACCACTACTTGCCAAAATCTAGGCATTACATCTGTAGAACCCACCTCTACCTTGCTAGAATTGGTTGACCGATCTGTGGTTAGGCCAGAAGGCACACTACATGATGTCATGGTCTCTGTTGACTCCTGACAATATCCAACCGGTTTTCTGATAATAAATCCCAAAACCCGACTTGATGGACATCCATTGATTTTAGGTAGACCTTGGCATGCCATTGCCGATGCTTATATTGGCTTTTGGCAAGGAAATATGACCATAACCAGAGGAGTAGATATCAAGAACTTAGTTCTATATCCTCCAGCATAGCCAAGTGTCACAATAATCAAAACTGATAGGCACCCTGTATCATACCTTACTGATAATATTAGATCTCCATTAACTATACAAGAGGCACTTGATTTCAAATACCCAACAGAAGACGATGCCATTAATGATTTTATTAGTCAAACTAAACTCACATCCCACACACAATGTCACATGATAAAAGCAGCATTTGATAGTGAATTAGAAGAAGATCCTCTTAAAGATACACATGATCATACAATCCCTGTTACCTCTGTTGCAAATAATAAAATTGTGGAAATTGAACCGGGAAAAACCTTAAACATTAATGCCAACCTCATGTCCGAACAATAAATAAAGCTCATCCATTTGTTAAGGAAATATAAAGAAGCATTTGCATGGGACTACCCTGATATGAAAGGAATTGACCCCCAGTTATGTAGACACCACATTTATATAGAAAAAGATGCAAGACCTATTCGTCAACCTCAGAGGAGACTAAATCCTCATCTAAAAGTTGTGGTAAAATCTGAACTTCAAACACTTTTAGATATCAATTTCATCTATCCTATATCCGATAGTAAATGGGTCTCTCCGCTTGTGGTGGTACCAAAAAAAATGGGAAATGGAGAATCTGTGTGGACTACAATGAGCTAAATAAAGAAACACAAAAAGACCACTTCCCTTTCCCATTCATCGACCAAGTATTAGACACTTTGGCAGGAAAGAAATTCTTTTCTTTCCTGGATGGCTTCAGCGGATACAATCAGATTCAGATTGCCCCTGAAGACCAAGACAAAACTACTTTTACTTGTCCTTGGGGAATATTTGCCTATCAAGTTCTACCTTTTGGCTTATGCAATGCTCCTGCCACATTCCAAAGGGCTATCCTCAGCATTTTTGCAGACTTAATAAATGAAGAACTTGAAGTATACATGGATGACTTTACACCATATGGAGATGATTTCGATCCAGCATTGGATACAGTAGAAAAAGTTCTACAACACTGCATTACTACCAGGCTTTGTTTAAGCCATGAAAAATGTTATATGATGATGATTGAAGGGCTTATCCTAGGACACTATATTTTAACAGCTGGTATTCAGGTAGACCCAGCCAAAATCTAAATAATTTTGCTTATTCCCACTCCTACCACTCAAATGGAGGTACGCAGTTTTCTTGGATTTTCTGGTTATTATAGGAGGTTTATAGAACATTATTCACATATTGTTGCACCTATGTATGCACTAACTGGTAACGCTGATTTTCTTTGGATAGAAAAATGTGAACATGCTTTCAAATATTTGAAGAAGCTCGTGTCCATAGCCCCAGTCCTTCGAGGACCAAATTGAGATTTGCCATTTGAGATATCATCTGATGCCTTAGATACATCCATTGGAGCAATCCTTGGGCAAGAAGAGGATGAAAAACCATATGAAAATTATTACATCAGCAAAAATGTATCCCCTACTGAATTAAAATACACTGTTACTGAAAAAGAATTTATCGCTGTAATACATGCTGTCAATAAGTTCAGACATTACATTACTGGATATCCTACTATCTTGTATACAGATCATTCTGCCATAAAATATTTAGCAAACAAGCCTATCACAAATGGACGAATAACTAGATGGTTGATTTTATTGCAGTGATTTGATATCACAATCAAGGATCGACCTGGAAAGGAAAATCCTGTAGCTGATTTTCTCTCAAGAATGCCAAAGCCAATTGATGCAGCAGCTATTGAAGATCAATTTCTGGGCGAGCATCTGTTTGCTGTGACTATTCAAACACCCTGGTATGCTGATGTTGCCAATTACCTAGTAGTAGGTAAACTACAAAAGCATCTAACCCCTAATGAGCGGAAACAGATTGTTCAGCAGAGTGCTCGATTTTTTTGGATTGGGGGCTATTTGTTCCACGTAGGGGCATACATGCATATCAGGAGATGCATTCGAGAAGATGAAATCTTTAACATTTTAAAAGCCTGCCATGATGGACCATGTGGATGACATTTTGCCTATCACAGAACTGGAAATAAGGTGCTGCAAATAGGGTATTATTGGCCCAATATTTTCAAAGATGCAAATAAATTCGTCCAAGCCTGTCACATTTTCCAGAGAGAAGGATGCCCTGGTCAGTTTGATGAGATGCCTCTGAAACCACAGCTAGTCATCGAACCATTCGAGCGATGGGCTCTTGATTTTGTTGGATAAATTAACCCATCATCAAACCAGAAAACATATATTTTGGTGGCAACAGAATATGTCACCAGGTGGGTTGAAACAGAGGCATTGCCAAGAGCTACAGAGGATTTTCTCATACAGTTCCTATTCCATCTATTTGTGTGTTATGGCCTTCCAAGGGAGATAATTACAGATGATGGATCACAGTTTGTTGGGAAAAAAATAGCTGCAACACTCAACAACTATCATGTCTAGCATAAAATCACTACTCCATACCACCCACAAGCAAATGGGTAGGTAGAAAGCAACAATAAAATAATAGAAGCAATCCTAATGAAAACCATTGCGTCACATAGATGTGATTGGGATGCCAGACTACCTGAAGCACTGTGGGCTTATAGAACAACATGGAGAAGTACCACTGGTTACTCACATTATCAATTAGTGTTTGGAAAACAACCCATTTTCCCCATAGAATTCGAAATCCAAACATTACGAACAACACAGGAAGTTGGCTTAGATCTAAATTAGGCTCTCTGCACTTCAAAACACTACCCTGATCCAGCAGCAGCAAGCTAAATGGCATGATGCTCTCATTAAAAATAAAGTCTTCCACAAAGGAGACTAGGCACTTTTGTACGACTCCAGGTTTCAGGACTTCCCCGGAAAACTCCAGACTCGTTGGTTGGGACCATACGAAATCCAGAAAGTACATGACAATGGTACCCTTACTCTAATCATTGTTAACGGTTCTGGATATGCCTTCAAAGCAAATGGCCACCATGTTCATCTTTATTGCAAACCACTCACTTGGGAGTCTTGCCAGCAGCTACGCCGAGACTCTAATATGGAAATTTTTGGGGAGGGAGAGAAGTATTCCTTACCTGTAATTCATTAAGAAATTTATTTCTTTTCATACTTTGTACATAATTTCTTTTCTTTTGTTGAATCATTTTTGTATATATTTTTGAATCAACGTTTTTCCGTTACTATTTCTTTTGTTGTTCCTTTTCTCAAAAGGACAACGTTTTCTTCCTGCTGTTCCTTTTTCAAAAGAACAACACCCTTTGGATCAGTCGTCATTTTGCTGTAATTTTGTTCTTTTTCTTTATTTCTGTGTTTTACCATTCCTTTTCCAAAGGAAAAGCATTTTCGGTTTTTGCTGTTCCTTTTTCAAAGGAACGACATTTGTGTCCTTTGTTGTTCCTTTTCCAAAGGAAAAGCATTTTCGGTTTTTGCTATTCCTTTTTCAAAGGAACAACATTTGTGTGTTCTATTGTTCCTTTTCCAAAGGAACAACATTTTCGATTTTTGCTGTTCCTTTTCCAAAGGAACGACATTTGTGTATTCTGTTGTTCCTTTTCCAAAGGAACAACATTTTTGAGTTCTGTTGTTCTTTTTCCAAAGGAACGACATTTGTTTGCTTTGTTGTTCCTTTTCCAAAGGAACAACATTTTCGATTTCTATTATTCCTTTTCCAAAGGAACAACATTTGTGTGTTTTGTTATTCATTTTCCAAAGGAACGACATTTGTGTGTTTTGCTGTTCCTTTTCCAAAGGAACAACATTTTCGATGTCTATTGTTCCTTTTCCAAAGGAACGACATTGGTGTGTTTTACTGTTCCTTCTCCAAAGGAACAATGTTTTAGATTTCTGCTATTCCTTTTCCAAAGGAACGACATTTGTGTGTTTTGTTGTTCCTTTTTCAAAAGAACAGCGTTTGCTTTTTCTATTGTTCCTTTTCCAAAGGAACAGTGTTTTTGGACTTTTGTTGTTCCTTTTTCCAAAAGGAACACCACTTGCATTCTTTTGCTCTCCCTTTTTGAAACAGCTCATTCTCCTTGTTGTTCTAAATTAAGGATGCTTATTGTTCCTGTTCTTTCAAGTCTTTTAGAATACAGCTATGCACTTATGCAATGGATACAAAATCACAACATACTGAAATCAATGAATCATAAAATCACTATTTTTATAAGAAATTGCTCTGAATTAGTAAGAGGACAGAAGGAAGGACATGCTTATTCATTATCTTTTGTTGTCATTGTTCTACTAATTCTTCTCCGATTGGTTATCTTTATCATGTTGGTCTCTTTTAATCCTCTTTGATTATTATTCAGGAATAAGAGCAAAGAGTTTATATCTTCCTATTGAGATGTTAAGACTTCTTCCACCATTCCTACTCTTAAGGAGTGTTGAACCACCCTTTGTGTATAAATAAGAAAAGTACTTCATGAAAAAGAAAGAAAAAAGAGAGCAAACAATGATGTCTTAATGACTTATGAGTTGTCAAATGCAGGATAGGGGGTCTCATCAAGAGCCAGCCTACCATGATCATGAGGGCGAAAGCGAAATGGAATTTCCACTATGGCCACCACACCAGGAATATGGTCCAAAAGGTATATCAAATAAAGAACCCTTGGAACAAGAGGTCTCATCACGAGCCGACCTGCCCACCTTTCGCTCCTTCCTCGTGAATGCCATTATGGCTAACTGGCCACCAAGCCAGCATAATGACCTACATTTTGACATCACACAACATTTCCTAAGCATACACAAAGGATCATGGTTCCATGGGTGAAATAAACAACTCTGCCAAGGTTATGGACACCTGTCGGCAACAGAGCACTATTAATGGTATTGAAGTCACATTATTTACACCAATAGGTAGTTATTAGCACCCTTTTATTTCTTATGCCTTCGTAATTAATCATATATTATTTCCCAAACCATACAACACATGTACATCTATTATCACCAATCATGACAAAACAATTGACAATCACTGCATGAGACTCCATATCCACAGTAGATGTCCTATCCCCCCAGCCTTGCATCATATCACCGCAGTCTCTTACGTATTAAGCGACCCAAATCTACGCCTCGATTTCAATAATTTGCTACTTCTGTAAACATGGCATATTGCCATACGCTATTCCTTAAGGACTCTGTCTCAAAACGGCATGCCACTCCTTTATTTGACGGTCGGGACGACCTATCACATTGCGAGGGGGAGGTTAACCTCATCATTCCCTGGATTACATGTCAGATCACTATTCGAGAATCTGTGTACTTGGGAATAGCACGACTCAACGGTATACTATTTTTTATTTTTCTGCATAACTTGCTGTTCATAAGCCATTTCCATTGTATACTCTGCAGCATTAGATTTTGAGCAAGTCTTGTGTCTGTCAGCCTCTCTGTGTTTCAACAGCATGAACAAATGTCGTTCCATTGAGATTTTACAGTGAAACCATAAACATGGGAGGAAGATCGATTCGGAGAGATCCGCAGGTGTTAAGAGTCTCTGCTACTGCCCGGGAAATCCTGGCAAGAGCAAGGTGGCTAACTTATCTCAATCGCTTACAGGAATCCAACGAGACTGTAGCAATTGAATTCTTCCAGAACTTGCAAGAGGATCACTCCATAATGAGGGAGATATGTAGAGCAGTCACCAATGACATAATCGCACAAGTCTAGGGACTGCCAACCGCTGGACCTGTATGGATGTTAAAGAAGGAGAGATTGCAGAAGATCATAGAAATCTTCTAGGAGGAAGGCCAGAGCCTGACAATTAGAGGAAAGGGGGTTCTGCCATCAGCATTAGGAGATCTGTGGGCAGAATTGATGATGACCATTCAAAGCTACATCACCTGTGAAGGCAGAAAAGACGTGGTAAGACCACGCCATCTTAAACTCTTAGCTGTACTAAAGCAAAAATGCTCTGTAGATTTACCTACATTTTTGAATTCATTATTTCATGACGTTGCATGGAACATAAAAAAGGCACAACATTTAGAGCTAGTTGTTAGTCATCATGGGTTGATTAGGTTAATAGTCAGCCATAGCCTTACTCAGCAGTAGAGCAACTAGGAAGATCTAATTGCAATGTTAAATGGAGGATTGACCACACCATCCCCAAAACATAAACATGCCACCAGTACACCTGAGTGTCCAGAAAAATGAAGGAAATCGGTCCGACTAGCATGGCTGCGAGGGAGGCCGGAGAAGCCCCAAGGATAAATCAACCAACCGGTAGAGATAGAAGATGAGCAACCCCCACGATTATAAGGGGAAGACAATGAGAAAGGAATGCAGGAAAAAGAGGAAGGAGAAATAGAAGAAGAAACCGAGCAATCTGAGCGGGAGGAGGAAACGGAACAGCAGGAAGGTAGCCCCTTGTAGGACCCATTGGGAGAAGATGAATTGGCCAAAGTTTTGGCCAATATGAGCGAATATGGCAAACCTTCCTGTCAATTAGATCTCCATGCCGAAGAAGAAACTGAGGAGGGAAATGCACCTGAAGAATTACATGCAGAGGAGGTAGAAGAAGAGAATCTACCTGTTCATGATGAAAATATGACAGGAGATGCAGAATAGGAACAATTCGTTCCTAGCCAAACGACACCAGAAGAACTTCCGGAGGAAAGGGGGGCATAAAAGGAAGTGACCCAAGAAATAGCAGAATCAGTTAGGGTTCTTGCCCCGGAGCAACCAAAGTAGAGCAATGAAGAAGCACCCCAGAGAGAAAATTAAGGAATTAGTCACAGTCCAAGCCGCAGTGAACAACCTACTGTTCCTTCTAAGGAAATTGAGGAAATTAAGGAATTGCGAAAGGAACTGCAGAGACTACTGAATGTAATAGTTGAGTTCCAACAGCAGATTAGGATTTTAAAAGCAAGGAAAAGGTTAAAAAGGACTTTAGAAAGGAAAAATGCAACCACTCCAACAAAACCTCTCAAGACAAAGGGTCGAAGGACCAGAGTCCATCGTGCTGTTCAAAACCCTGTCAAAAAGCAGGCCACTGTTCCAAATGATGTTGAGGAGCAGATTGTTGTTCCAGTTAAAAAGGAACAACAATGGATTGATATCCACGTTAAGATAGAAATGGATGATATGTTGACCCGCGATAAGGAAATTCAGATGGAGAAACCACCTTCGAGAGTGATAAGGGTCATGAACGTCAAACAACACAATAGGAAAATTCAGGTAAAACTCCCGGCCTCCACTGCCGCATGGAAAAGAGATCCGAAAACAGTAACCCTACGAAAGCGTTTGAAGCAAGCTTAGCAAGCAGCAGAAAAGCTTATAGAGCTAACAGTCCCTCGAGAAAAGTATGAAGAGCTACAACAACAGCTTAGGAATGCTAATCTATCAGAAAGCAAGACCTTTGAATGATGGCAAAGTGAAGAAGAAAAAGTCGTGAAGATAACTCGTAGGTTAGATATAGTTATCAAGCAGATGGATAACTTATGTTCTTTATACAATGACATCCTAGCATGTAGAGCCCCTACTAAGAATTATGCCTTGTTTTTAATGGAACGATATTTGCAATTGAAAATAAAGACTGTTAAAGCAGGTGCTCCCATACAAATTAACACCATCGATGATTTTATAAATTGTTGTAAGCACTACGGGGTAAAAGTTTAGAGACTATTGTGTGAGTTTTATTTACATAACCTTGTATTAGACTCGGAGACCGAGCTGAACCCTGGCCCTTTTGTTGGGGATATTCAATTACACACATTTATTTCAATTGGGGTTAATCAAATTAAATGTCTTAAAGCCTATAATGCTTTCCAAAGACAAGAAAACGGATTAGATTTGTGGAAAAGAGCTGAGCCTAGGAATTCAGTACAATTATGGAGAAAACATAGAAACCTCATGAAGACTCCAGGTGTAATTGAAGCATTAGGACCCATTCATGAGGAAATCATTCAACAGGGAATATAATATTTTTCTCTATCAAAGACCTTACCATTGATGCGGCTAAATTTGGTATCAGATCTCTAATCCGAATATCCAGCTCAGGGAACCATTTAAGTATGAAAATTTTAAATTAGCTGCCAACCACTTGCACCTCTATGGAAAAGTCATTTTGAGGGCAAGGCCATCCTGGTTAGGATATAGGTTCCGAAGTCCAATTATTTGGCACCTTGCACCCGGATACCAAGCCCTTTATGAAATGCCTGAGGGTCAGACAGGCCATTTTTTTGAACACCTAGTTATGCATCATGGCTGTAGGCCTTCACATGAGATTCCATCTCCAGTCTACTCACTCACTGCCTTACTTCTCAACTAAAATGTTTTCATTAGGGCATGAAAAAGGGTAAGCATGGGGGTGTGTGGAGTACTAAAGAAGGTATGTTTTCAATAATTATTTCAACATCTTTTCATTAAAACTTACAAACCTTTTGCATCATGAACTAAGAAAAAGATAAGGAATTTTAATAAAACATGTGAGATTAATATGCAAGACGAAAACACTAACAATTGTCATTTCCTTATTCAAAAAGAAGGAAAAACAAGAAGTTGTCATTCCAAAGGAAAAGACAAGGTTGCGTTAACCATTGTCCCTTTGGCAGGAAACCATATGCAAACAAGGCAAAGCAAATCAAAGCAAATCAGCCCTGGAAAGGAAGTGGAAATATCGGCTCGAAACAGGAAAGAAAGGAAATGACTGAGGACTAACGGTTCGGCGAATCCCTCAGGATCCTTGATCCTAAGTGATCGCTGCTTTAACTATTTCTGCACTTAGATATCTCTACCTTCACCATTATAAAAGGGGCAGCACTGTTAGCTCGAGGGGAGTTAGAATCTGTTATGTTTTATGTAATTTCCTTTAAGATCAAAACTTTGATCATTGAGTCTCATTAAGAACTGATCTATTGTAATTTCGCTTTATGAATTAATACAAACTTGGTTGCTATTTCATCTCTGAGTCTGGAATAACTTCAAGCGGTGTACCCCTCGAGGCAAAGGGCCCGGCCCTAGAGGACACTTGCTCCTGTACTATTGTTACACTGAAATTTGTCACCATGACTATATGCAGTTAATATGGCTTATCAATAGTCATATTATCCTCCTTTTCACGCCTAATACCTCTGCTCTTCATGTCAAGCTTCAAAAAAGAGAGAAAGTCACTAAAAACATGTTTATCTCTGGGTACGCATATTCTCTACCTTGCCTGCGTGTACGCATCCCAAACTCATTGTACCTGCGTACTTGTACACTCTGTAGGCCAAAGGATGGGTGCGTACCCCTGTAAAGGTCAAAAGGCGCAAGTTTCATCTTAAAAAAGTTACTTGTGGTCACTTCCAGAGCCTTCTAGAAGAGTGTTTGATGCGTATTGAGCGCCTCCAGATGGTTCATGCATCCCTATGATAGAGGAACTTATCCCATCAAGAGAGGAGCTACCCCATCCAAAAGAGGGAGTATCCCATTGATGTTGGAACTGAATAACTTCCTCTAGAACACTATAAATAACAGGCCTTGGGCTAGAGGAGGAGAGGTTGAAAGTTGAACATTCCAAAGGGTAGATGCTGCTGGAATTAGGACTTCCATTTGTAAACTTGTGAGGAGAGATTACCATCCTTTCTTGTTGTCATATTGGAAGTGGGTGAGCTTGTCAAAGTAGAGGAAAACTCTTGCTGGACCCTGGGAGGAACTTGCACAACACCAAGGCTCAGGTTGTAATGGCTTCTTTTGTTTCCTTAATACAAATAAGTCCATTCTTCTCAATGATTTGTTGTTAATGAATTGTTTCATATACTCCTTGGTCTATATGTTGAATATTCTTTGTTTTATGGAATATTCAGGTGTTATGTAATCGTTTGATTGTTAGTGTATGCAGGTTTCGAAGTGAAGGAGGAGCTCATCCGGATCAGCGAGGTTGGACTACTACAACGAGCGTTGGACTTGAGGTAGGATTGAAAAACACTTGGTTTCTCATAGAATAATGTATGTTTAGAGAAGGATTGTTCTTAATTGTCTTGTTTGTAACTAGAGAGTCTTAGACTCCTAGGGAGGTTAGTTTTGTCCGCAAAAAAAGCTCTTTCCGCATGAGAAATTGGCGACTCCGCTGGGGAATCCATTGATGTTATTGATTTTTCCTTTGAGTGATACTTTGATCTGAAAAGAGTCATTTCTTTTTTGGTTTTTTGCTGTTTGACTGTGAATTTGGGTGGAATAGCTTAGGGTTGAGTTAGTTTTTGTTTTTCTTGATTTTGAGAGCAGTACGCATCCTCTGCGTTAAGTACAGTGCGTACTAATACACACTTTTGCTTTGTAGACAGAGCGTGGCCGCACTTGTACCAACAGGCTGCCTGCATACCCCTGTCAAAACCTTAGAAAATTTCAATTTTTTCATTTTTACCCATTAGATTTTGTTTATAGTTTATTTATTGCTGCCCAGATCCACTGGTTACCTGTCAGAAGCTTTCATCTTGGCTAATTTCATTGGCATTCCTACTTTAAGCTTTTATTAATTGGTTGTTTTGAGTCTCTTTTTTGAGAAATCCTAAATTTGATTTCCTTTGGTCATTACTTGGAGGTTTGTATCCGTGTTTTCACAATTTTGCATCTTTTTGCTCTTGTTTTTGCAAAAAAAAATTCCCCCTCATTCGTCGGGGGGGGCTAAATTGTGTATGAGTGTTAATCGCCTTTGAGTGTTTTTATTTTTTGATCTTTGGAACTCTCACCCAATTTTCTCGCCTTGCACTTGATTGGTTCTTAGATTACATTAGAATCATCTTGTGTTTGAGAATTCTCTTGCATAGATCACATTTGCATAATAGAATTCTCCTTTTCGGAATATGAATGAAAAATGTGCATAGATTACATTTGCATGCTTTTCAAGTGAATTGTGCGTAGATTACAATTGCATAGTTTACATTCTGAAAAATCAATCGTAGATTTAGATCAGTTTTCTTTGATTTGAATTTACACAAAAATAAAAATAAAAATGTTTTGAAATTGATTTGCATTAGTTTATCTTGATGAAATTAGTGCATTAGAGAATTTGTTATATTTTCTCTTAGTGATCAATTTTTTGCATTGTTGGAAGTGAATGGAAACTCTATCCTTACTTTAGTTAGGATTCATCGAATTGAAAAGATTACATTATTATATTCGATTGCATTCAGTTGAGTCAGGTCATAACACCATTGGTTTCATATCCATTTACCCATTTGAGTAATAACAGCCTTAATAACACAGCGCTTAATTAAAAATTCATCTAGTAATTTTTACATTTCTAGGGCTCTGAAACACCAACATAGATCAAGCTAGTGTCTTGGAGTAGGAGAGTACTTAACTCTCCAAGACTATTAAAACAAACAGTTAGCTTATCTTGAGATAGAATAAATCCAATTGTTACATTTGTATTCTGGGAAAGCTCCTCTTAAAGGAGAAGCACGAGCTCGTGTCCGAACCAGTGAGGGGATCAATCCTCCCTCGTTGGGAACGACGCAAGACACGTACGCATTACAAACGGTATACCTCTTGTAGAGGAGCCTGGGGATCACTTATCGGTAAACCTTGGATTAACCATTGTCAAGGAGCCGGTGAGGGGATTGAGCTTGTTACTCTGCCCTTGCGTGCTGTCGGAGTTTAGACTGTTCTCCTAGATATATTTGTTGCTGTTGGTAACCTTAGTGGCCATAATCCTAGGATTCTACCCAAGGTGACGGTGGCGGGAAGATCCCACTGTACCTGGAGCAGACGTCGGCTAGACTCACTTGGATTTTCTGGGGGGTTCACTTCACTCGACACGGTTAAAGTGGAGGAACTTGGTCCAGTCTATTCATTAAGCAGGTTGCCGGGGTAAATGTTCCACCCGCTATTTCT
>APFE030521307.1:3741-27688 GCA_000404065.3 Pinus taeda | reverse complement strand
CGGATCGTAGACTGTTCCCCCAGGTATATTTGTTTCTGTTGGTAACCATAGTGACCATATTCTATAGGATTCTTCCTAAGGTGACGGTGGAGGGAAGATCTCACTGTACCTGGAGCAGACGTTGGCTAGACTCACTTGGATTTTCCGGGGGGTTCTCTTCACTCGAGATGGTTTAGTGGAGAAACTTGTGCCAGTCTATTCATTAAGCAGGTTGTCGAGGTAACTTTTCCAACCACCATTTTTGTATTGAATTCTGCGACGTTGGATTTCATCACCAACTAGTGTCTTCAATACGGAAAGTTACTGTTTGTGTGGTTTGACTCTTAGATTTGGTAGCGCGTGTTAATTTGTTTGTTTTTACTTTTAGAGACCATAGGTGTGAATTGTGAATTTTAAATTGTTAGGTGTGAATTGTGAATTGTTAATTTTAGTTTTAAATTGTTAATAAAATTCACTGAAGTTGAATATAATGGCAAATGTTCCGGAATTTATCAACCTAGGAACCCCTCCTAATGAGAATCCTAGTACTTTTCCTTACTTTGGAAATGTTGGTCCTCCTTACATGGCTACTTTGTCATTACCTGGATTTACAATAGGTTTACCGATATGGTTATTTTCAACTTCGTTGGCCCCAAATACTCCAATTATTCCACCTCAACCGAATGCTTCACCTCAACAGAGTTCACCATCTCAACAACACCAACCTTTTGTTGACCCTTTACGTTCTTTGCCTAATTTTTCTTCCTCCATTTCTTCCTCTTCTCTTGGTAAAAGTCTTGATGCTAGTAACCAAGAGGCTAAGAAGAAGAAGAAAGGGAAGAAGAAAAAGAAGAAGAAGAAGCAAGATAAGAAAGAAATCAACCAACCAACCACGGCTGTAAGTGTTATTTGTGTTGAGGAAAAATCCAACATGCACCATAAACCAAAATACCCTTGCAGGCTTTGTAAGGGTGACCACTTCCTTATCAATTGTCCTGGTATTCCAAAGGTCTTGGAAGTATGGTCAGAAAAATCTCATCAACTTTCCATTGATCCATCAACCTGTGATAGTCAGGTTCCTGGGAAAAAGGGTAAAGTTAGGTTTCCTTGTAAGTTATGCAATGGGAGTCATCAAACTCACATTTGCCCTCACATGGATGAAGCCTCGAAATTGTTGGAAAACCTTACTGTTCCACAGCAAGAATTTCCAACTGGTTACCGTAAACTTTTACCCAACCTACCGTCAAATGACGAAGTGATTGATCTAATTTCAAGTACGGTAGATCCCACTTTTCCATTAGAGAGTGAAACTCATGTCACTCAGGTTGATGATCCATTAGTTGATCAAGTGGTCAGTTCAATTTCACATTCGGTCGATCCCACTTTTCCTTTAGAGAGTGAACTTCATACCACTCAGGTTCTTTTTGTTACATCAGATTCCTCTATGCTGGGGGGCATTTCTACAGAACCCCCTCCAAGTACTGAGGTATTTTCCTTTGATTGGAACAGACTGACAGAACATCTTCTTCCTTCCTCCACCCCTTTCCAAATCATTGTCAAGGCTGGTGGTAGGGACATGCATCGCACATAGGTAGATGAAGGTTCTTCTATTAGTATTTTATCCTCAACCGCTTGGAAAGCTTTGGGTTGCCCTCAGCTTCTGCCCATTACGCAGAACCTGAAAGCTTTTAACAGAACCATTAGTGAACCTTTAGGGATCCTTCCTAAGTTTTCTATTACCTTGGAAGGTAAAACTGTCTGTATTGATCTTATGGTAGTTCGAGGTCCCTTGGATTTCAATTTACTCCTTGGGCGAGACTATGTTTATGCAATGAAAGCTGTCGTATCGACACTCTTTCGCGTGATGTCTTTCCCTCACAATGGAAATATTGTGACTGTAGACCAGCTTTCGTTCCCTAGTCTTTTTTTAACTACCGATAATATGACAACCCTAAATGTTCCTAATTCTAAAGTGGTATCTACCCCGCCACGGGTTAATTATGTGGCAACTGATCCCGTGTTTTCAGTTACCGATGTAAGTGAGCCTCTCACTGTTTGCTCATCTTACTCTGATTTAGATCCGGTAATTGACATGGAAAACTCTATGGGATTATTTGAACGCGATGTTCTTATCCCATTTGAATCCCTTGACATGTGTTCCTTCCAGAGAACTATTCTTCCTTCTGATGAAGACCTCTTGGAAGCCATGATCAAGGTGTGTCTATTGACATGTCTTTCTTCCAGTTGGAAGCCATGATCAGTCGTGAGGATAGTTTTTTCCTGTATCAACCTCGTTAAAAAATGAAATAGGATAGGTTATATAGGTAGATTGTAGAGTAGTTATGAGGAAAGTTCCTTTTACTGTGTCGACCTCGTTAAAAAATGAATCAGTGGGTATGAGGATAGTTCTTTTACTGAGTCAACCTCATTAAAAAATGAATCAGCTAGATTTTAGGATATGTAGGTAGATTGTAGACAGTAGGATTTTGCGAGGACAGTTCCTGTTACTGAGTCAACCTCGTTTAAAAAATGAATCAGGTTAGAGGATAGTTCCTGTTACTGAGTCAACCTCGTTAACAAATGAATCAGGTATGAGGATAGTTCTTTTCTTGTGTCAACCTCCTTAAAAATGAAACAACCCCCTTTTGAAGGTAAATATTGAAAGTAAACCTTCATTCCAGCCATCTGGTTGAGAGAAATGAGGCCTGGGGGGCATGTACCTTGATTTGCGTCATTATGCTGGGGGCATGCTAAATTTTTGAGCATAGTTCCTTATCTTGTGTCAAGCTCGTTAAAAAATGAAACAAGGGTAAGTTAGATAGGTAGACTGTAGAGAATAGTCATGAGCATAGTTCCTTATCTTGTGTCAAGCTCATTAAAAAATGAATCAAGGATTTTAGAGCATAGTTCCTTGTCTTGTGTCAAGCTCGTTAAACAATGAATCAAGGTTTTTAGAGTAAAGTTTTTGTTAGGTAGATAGAAGAGCGTAATCGTGAGCATAGTTCCTTATCTTGTGTCAAGCTCGTTAAAAAATGAAACAACTCCCACAAGTCTTTCCAAGATCTCGAAAGAAAACCTTCATTTCATCCACTAGTCGAATGCAATGAAGCTTGGGGGGCATGTACCTTGATTTGCGTCATTATGCTGGGGGCATGCGAACTTATAACAAGCATAGTTTTTCGTTTCAAGCTTGTGTAAACATGAAACCGAATCCGAGCATAGTTCTTTTCCTGTGTCAAGCTCATTAAAAAATGAAACAAATCCTCCTCTACTTGAGTCGAGAGTTTGACTAGACCTCATAGATGTTAAGTTGAATATTTAGGTTAGTTATTTCAGTCTTTTGCATAGTTTTCTTATAGTTTGAGGTCAAGTCTTTCAAGTGATCTCGTATCTGAACCTTCATTTCATCCAACTGGTTAAATGAAGCTGGGGGGGCATGCGCTCTAACAGTTATGCTTAGGGGGCATTCAAGCACATTTTTCACTCTGTTTCAAGCTTGTGTAAAAATGAAACTACTTTGAATCTTAGTTTTTCTTAGTTTCAAGCTTTTGTAAAAATGAAACCTATCTTGAGTCAATTTCGGTTATTTTCAAGACTCATTAAACTCATGAAAATCCCGAGATTATTTTTAGGTTAGTTATTTAAGTTTTTTGCATAATTTTCTTGTAAGTTTTAGGTCAAGTCTTTCGAATGATCTCGTAGAGTACATATGCATCAATTTTTCGAACTCGTTAAAAAATGAAATAGGCTGTTACGAGGAGAGTTTTTTCCTGTATCAACCTCGTTAAAAAATGAAATAGGCTGTTACGAGGATAGTTTTTTCCTGTATCAACCTCGTTAAAAAATAAAACAGGCTAGCATGAGGAAAGTTCCTTTTACTGTGTCGACCTCGTTAAAAAACGAATCAGTGGGTATGAGGATAGTTCTTTTACTGAGTCAACCTCATTAAAAAATGAATCAGCTAGATTTTAGGATATATAGGTAGATTGTAGAAAGTAGGATTTTGCGAGGACAGTTCCTTTTACTGAGTCAACCTCGTTAAAAAATGAATCAGGCGAGGACAGTTCCTGTTACTGAGTCAACCTCGTTAACAAATGAATCAGGTGTGAGGATAGTTCTTTTCTTGTGTCAACCTCCTTAAAAATGAAACAACTCCCTTTTCAAGCTAAATATTGAAAGTAAACCTTCATTCCAGCCATCTGTTTGAGTGCAATGAAGCCTGGGGGGCATGTACCTCGCTTTGCATCATTATACTGGGGGCATGCGAACTTTTTGAGCATAGTTCCTTGTCTTGTGTCAAGCTCGCTAAAAAATGAAACAAGGGTAGCTTAGTTAGGTAGATTGTAGAGAGTAGTTATGAGCATAGTTCCTTATCTTGTGTCAAGCTCGTTTAAAAAATGAAACAAGGGTCATGAGCATAGTTCCTTATCTTGTGTCAAGCTCATTAAAAAATAAATCAAGGATTTTAGAGCATAGTTCCTTGTCTTGTGTCAAGCTCGTTAAAAAATGAATCAAGGTTTTTAGAGTAAAGTTTTTGTTAGGTAGATAGTAGAGAGTAATCGTGAGCATAGTTCCTTATCTTGTGTCAAGCTCGTTAAAAAATGAAACAACTCCCACAAGTCTTTCCAAGATCTCGAAAGCAAACCTTCATTTCATCCACTAGTCGAATGCAATGAAGCTTGGGGGGCATGTACCTTGATTTGCGTCATTATGCTGGGGGCATGCGAACTTATAACAAGCATAGTTTTTCGTTTCAAGCTTGCGTAAACATGAAACCGAAGCCGAGCATAGTTCTTTTCCTGTGTCAAGCTCGTTAAAAAATGAAACAAATCCTCCTCTACTTGAGTCGAGAGTTTGACTAGACCTCATAGATGTTAAGTTGAATATTTAGGTTAGTTATTTCAGTCTTTTGCATAGTTTTCTTATAGTTTGAGGTCAAGTCTTTCAAGTGATCTCGTATCTGAACCTTCATTTCATCCAACTGGTTAAATGAAGCTGGGGGGGCATGCGCTCTAACAGTTATGCTTAGGGGGCATTCAAGCACAGTTTTCACTCTGTTTCAAGCTTGTGTAAAAATGAAACTACTTTGAAGCAGGCAGACAAACTTACAACTAAGAAATCAATTGGGACTAGTACATATGAGTTAGTTTATGGTCTTGAAGCAGGATTCCCATCATCTTTAGGAACCCCTGTTATGAAATTACTTTAGGAGGCTCAAGTGGAGCCAAATGGCATTCAAAGAAGAATTAATCAAACAATCCATCTGCAACAAACCAGGGAAGAGGTATACCAAAGATCCCAAGTCTTGCAGGAAAAGCTAAAGAAAATGTTTGATAAAAGGACTAAAGTAGAAGATTTTCAACTAGGTGATAAAGTCCTGAGATGGGATGCTAGAAGAGAAGAAAAAGGGAAACATGGAAAGTTTGATTTCTTGTGGAAAGGGCCTTATATCATTCATGCCTTGCAGGGAAACAACACTTACTTTTTGAAGGAGTTGGATAATTCAGAAACTGAAGAAGGACCAGTCAACGGCCGAATTCTTAAGCATTATTTTGATCCAATTTACTACAATGTTTTAATGTTTCTAACTTGTACATAATATATCCTTTTTCGAATGCAGTTCTGGATTGGATGGTGACTTCTTGGAATTGAAGCCTGAAGTGAAGGCCCTAAGTTTCAAAAGTTTCACTATCATACGTAAAATAAAGCTACCAGAAAAAGGAAGATTTCATACTTCCGATTTGAAGACATTTTCAGGCATCTGACCTGTTGTTCTTGACTTTCCACAAGGAAAAGCCATCCCCAAGTGGAGCCAGTGTTAGCCTCCTATACCAATAGGTTTCATCTTTCATGATTGTCTTGATTGAACTATGGAATACAATAGTTCATGATTGTCTTGATTGAGCAAAGGTGTTCCATATTCTTGAAAAAACCAAAAAATCAAAAAAGTTAAAAAATGTAAAGAGGGTGTACCCTAAAAGAAAAATAAAAGGGTAAGAAAAATAAAGTGGTCAAAAAGAAGTGAAAGAAATGAACCCCAAGCAAAAATAGACCAAGGAAAGTGTGAAAATCCAAATGCCACTACTACTTCATTTTTGTAAGAAAACAATTGTGTGCATCTTGTCCAACCTTTGCCACAATTCATGAATAAGTCAAACTGTTTAAACTTGGCTTACTCATATTTCAATTTCATGTTGTAGATTAGAGAATAAATATCTGACCAAACAGTTTAATCTTGGCAGATAAGTAGATAGTTAGAGTTAATAAAGGGTGCTCAACAGTTTAATCTGAGCCGTTGGATGTAATAAGGGTAGAATTAGATAGATTTTCCTTGTAAAAAGAAAAAATGTAGATGAGGGTTTGCAAGTCTAAATGCACCCTAATAAAGAAGAGAAAATGGTAGTATCAGGTAGATAGGGTAGGTAGATGGTGCTGAAAAGTATTATCTGATGAATGATGCTGCTACATGTTTTTGATCCTTTACTTTCATCACAAGTACTAAAGCAGGAAATACACTGGAAAATCACAGCAAGCAAAGTCAAACTCATTAACCTCCCTCAACACTTTCCCCTCAAAATTTTTACTAATTTGCCGCAAAGTACTAAGGTTATTGGAGATCAAAGGGGCTCAAGGCATTTCCTTGACCTCTGGAGGGACCGGACCCTCAGCCTAATGATCAAAAAGACCTAAGTACTTAAGATAATCCATCATTATAATCTTCCATCTTTAACTTTGTCCTAAGTAAAATCCTATTTTACTGAGGAAACTCATGCAAAATTCCATAAAAATCCCTCAAGATAACTTGCTATTCTAAGTTTAAGTGCTGAAGATAAAATATTGCAATTTACTTCAGAAATTATCACTTTCTTAGATGTGCAAAAATATTTTGAGTTTCCTTGTCCTTTGCCATATTTACATTTAACTCTATTGTACTAAATCCCTAATAAAATTCCTTATACTAAGTATATAACTCCCTTTTTATAAATATCCCAAAAACCTTATATTATATAGTTTAACCAAAGTAATTATTTTCCCAAAAATTCATTAAAAACCCTGCTTTATAAGCCCTTTGGTTAAATATATCTTTATATTATAATCCTGCCCTTTTGGTAATTAAATAGTGTTTATTGGTTACCATATAATAAAATATATATACAAAAACTTTAAAAATGCAATGTGTATGTTTAAACACAAAATCTTCTTTAAAAGTTGTTTTGAAGATGATGTAGAGGCCCTCCTTGCACAGGTGAAGCAGAGAATTATTGGAAGAGGTCCTCTCAATGAAGATGAATTTGAGGAAGTAGCACAGGGAACATTTTTGAAAGATGATGACATTTCTAGTATTTCTGGATCAGATGAAGAGTTGGATGATCCTATCACGTGTGGCTGGCAACCTCGAACTGAGTCTGTGAGTAGATCCATGAGCATGAAAAACCAGATTTTAATATCCCTACAGTCTAGAGAAATTGTCTCAATTTGGAAAAGTTTGCTTTTGGGTGACAGAGAGGATCTAATTCCTGAACATAACAACTCTATGGTCAAAGAGAATGATGCTAAGGGTTTAGCTTTGGCTGACAAGGAGGTGATTGGGAGGTTTCAATCCTTGGTTAAAGAATATCGAGATCATAAAAACATGAGGGTTGTGTTGCTTGCAAGTGGAGGACATTTTGCTGGTTGTGTTTTTGATGGAAATAATATTTTATCTCACAAAACTTACCACAGGTATGTAGTAAGGGCAAAAGCAGGTGACAGGGAGCAAAGCACCTTAGAAAAGTGGTTTGCATGTGCCAATAGTGAATGGTTCTCGTTCAACTGAAGGAACTTTTAGAAAACATGAAAATTCTGAAGTGGCAGATGATGTCCCTTTGCAGAGTGGCATTGTACGCATTTTTAAACAGTCTGGCATTGAGACCCCAAGTGATGTGGATGATTTTATTGAGGTGAGGTCTAAAAGGCAGATGTTAAATGATCAGTGTGAGTAGAGAGAGAAGGAGATTAAGGCCAAATGAAAGGACTTGAAGACAAAGGATCAGGCTGCTCAGAAACAGAGAAACCCTGTAAAATTAGCTGCCCAAGGAGATGTTAGTCCAGCTATGTCACATAGGCTTACTATGTCCTCAGGAGGAGAGAGACGAACTTCAACAACACCATCTACAATTGTGTCAGAAACTGCCTCTATTGATGGGAGAAATGTGCCTAGTGCTAGTTCATCTGCTCCTTTTGTGGCTTCTATAGTCTCTCAGCCACTGTCTCCTATTGGTATAGAAGCAGGGACACAGATTGTTCTAATGATAAAATTTTAATATCTTCAAAGTCAATTCAGACAAGTCCCGTCCCCGTAATTTCACATGTTGATGCAGATGCAGGAAAAGTGCCAAGATTTGAGAACCAAAGCCTAGGACAGCATAATATTACTGGTACAATTATGGGAGCTTCGAGTAGCACCCAGTTGAGTCAGCAGGTTGCAAGTTTGACACAAATTCAATTAGAAGAAGCCATGAAACCTCCATCTTTTGAGTCCAAACGAGCTCCACTGTTACCATTAGGTGATTGCAGTGGCTTGTCTCTTGATTCTGGATTATCAGTAACTTCAATATTAGCACAGGACAAACCTTTGTCATCATAAACAGTTCCTCTTAATTCGCTTCTGGCTGGTGAAAAAATTCAATTTGGGGCGGTCACATCGCCAACACTACTACCACCTGGCAGCTGCTCTCTCTCATGAGCTGTTTCCACTGGGCTAGGAAATTCTGTGGCATGCTCATAGGAGCAGTATTTAAGGATTATAAGGGAAAAATCAGTTCAATGGATTTTCATCGAGAGGAGGATCTATTAGTTACTGCTAGCCATGATGACTCAATACGCCTTTATGATACAGCTAATGCTACACTTCAAAAAAACTGTATATGACAAGAAGCATGGTGTGGACCTCATTTGCTTTACACATCACCCGAGCTCTGTTATATTTTCCTCTAGAAATAATTCAGATGAATCGTTGAAATATCTCTCTCTGTATGACAATCGAATTCTACGATATTTCCAAGGACATCAAAACAGGGTGGTATCACTCTGCATGTCCCCTACAAATGATAGCTTTATGTCAGGATCAATGGACCACACTGTGCAGCTATGAGACCTTCGTGTGAATGCATGCCAGCATGTTTGTAGTGATTGCTGTGACTACATGGGAAGCCAACTGTAGCATATGATGAACAAGGACTTGTTTTTGTTGTGGCCATGGAAGGAGGGGCTATTAAATTAGGCCTTTTGACACCTTTCTAATCGGTGGAAATACTGTAGAGGTATCTGATATTAAGTTCAGCAACAATGGAAAAAAAATGCTTTTATCCACAACGAATAATCATATTTATGTTCTGGATGCTTACGGCGGAGAAAAGCGTTGCAAATTTGTCTTGGAAGCTTGTTCTGATAATCTTGAGGCATGCTTTAGCCCATATGGACAGTTTGTGCTCTCAGTTTCAAGGGATGGAAGCCTTCGTGCATGGAATATCAATAGTGGAAATGAGGTAGCATGTTGGAAAAATCATGCAGGGATACCAATTGTTATCAAGTGGGCTCCTCGTTGTGTGATGTTTGCATGCGCACCAGCAGTTCCACAAAGACAGGGAACAGCGCACCAGCGGTTCCACAAAGACAGGGAACATCGCACCAACAGTTCCACAAAGACAGGGAATAGTGCATCAGAAGTTATTGATTATACCATCTACGATACCATTTGTCTCTTGTTTTCTTGTAAAAAATCCTTAGTCACCCCAAAATATGGGCTAGGATAGTGTGAGATATTTTCAATTATTTAGTGTATAAATAAACCCTCGAAAAGATTATTGAGGGCGGATTCCATTACTTTGCTGTAACATTGAAACTTTCAGAATAAAAGCGCTTGGAGAAATTTTTCGTGGCTCTGGATGACGATTTAATGCACTGGACTTGTTGCAGGATTCATGTGTTGGACAGTAGTTCAATAAGTTCTTCTACCCTTTGTCTTAAATTTTATATTAGTATATAATACCATCATATCCATTTCTGAATAATTTGCATAAGAGCTTGAAACAGAATTCACTTAATTGTGCTATGTTTTCATATGTTATTATTCTTGATGTTTTCCTCTAAATTAGTTATAAGCATGAATTCTCAAATGCTCTTGCTTTACTAATTTAAACACTGTTGATTATTATAATAAAGGATTCTTCATTGCTCTTTGTTTTTAGTCATCTCATTTCTTTCTTTTGGATATGGTGAAAGACTCTTAGATGCCTTTCATCCCTTCAAAATCATCCCATCCACTTTAAATTTTAAGGATTGTTCTCTATCTAGCTATCTTGCCCTGTAATACCATCTTGTTCTTAGAATAGAAATCCAGTAAAGCCATCCTTTCACTCCATAGCCCAATGGACTGAAAGCTCTCAATCTTGCCCTTAGTTTGTGGATTCCACCATTTTCCCAAAACAAACTCTTGAATCTATAACTAGCCTAAAACCTTCCAAGAAAAAAGATAAATCATAAAGAGAGAGCCCTCTCTGGATGCAGAGTGGCTAGATTTTGCATCTAAAAGGTTGGTTTGTGGTGACCTCGGGTATACTTTCCTCTTACACAACTTCTAGCAAAACCTGAGTGGTAACACCATTGACCGTGGCCTTATATATTTTTTACATGCAATTTTCACCATGGTTGTTACAGAACCCTTCGCCATGGGGGAACACTCTCGGTGTTCATTGAACCTATAACCAATAAGACTACTGAAAACAAAACATACTACCCATGGATCTTTATAACACAACTCATTGTTGTATTTATAATGACCACTACTTAAACATGAGAAACATATCGTTTACTGGAGCTTTATAACACAACTCATTATGGTATTTACACTAACTACATATATACATAAACATTTGCTTCACCCAACAAATAATTAGGCTATCTATGGAGCTTTATAAGCTAGTTTGATACAATATTTATAATAATATACACATAAGCACATTTTCTCAACTAGAAAATAAAAGGATACGATGCCTGCATCCGCAGGAAGGAAATCCATTGCTCAGACCTCCACCCTGAAAAGTAATACCAAGATTCAACTCCTTCTTAGGAAGTCTAGAATCCACTGCAAAGTCAAATCTGCATCCCATGTTAAGCACTACAATCCTGCACCACTTGTCCTCTTAGTGAATAGTTACTAGCTCATTGTTCCAAGGCACACTTTCAATGTGCATCTGATTCCAACTGGCAATGCTAATGACCAAAACAAATCCATCCTTGGCCTTCCCTTCTCTACTATAGAGCCTGTTGGTCAATCCAATCATCCCCTTCCATGCAATCACACACCTTCCAAGTTCCACTATCACCCTCATCCCAGGCAGTCCATCCTTTAGCAAGGATTCCTCGCATCAGAAGATACAAAACAAAGGAATATCATGGCCTTAAAATCATCTTACCAGTCACAACATGCTCATGGAAATCAACAGTCACTATTAGATACAGTGTCCCACAATGGCCCTTCTCCTGAAGTGCTTTACCAACATACTGTTTCATGTTCCAATTTCTTTTGTTGTTGTTACTAATATTTGTAGTCAATTTCAACCACTCAAGTGAGATTTTTTCTTCTTCCTCTACCATGCATATAACTCTCATTAGATTAAAAATAAATTGACATAAATTTAAATCATACCTCATTGGTAGCTCGTCAATAAGGTACACTCACAATCTTGTTTACTTCCCTTGACAACAAGTCAAACTAGCATCTTTTACCAAATCATCATGTATAAATATGTCACATCAGGTTGGCTTGAAACAAAACCATCATAGATCAAAATCATAACTCACATGTAACCATCATAAGCCAGAATCATAGATCACATGTAATCATCATAAACCATACTCATAAATAACATGCATAATTAAACTAAAATAATATAACTTGACTTTATTATGTACGCACTTCGGATCGGTTGCCAAACCTGACAAACAACAAGTGCCTTCTCCTTAACCATGTGCACACACACATAGTGTACATTCCACACATACAACCACACATAGCATACCACACCATGCAATACATGCATCTACAACCGACATATAACACATATGGTTATAACACGATAAATGTTATCACCAAAAAATGATCATCTAGCCATAATTTACTAGATGGATCAAAATACGCCATGTAAGGCCAATTTTACCGTAGTAAAATTCCTTTCATTGTAAGAAATTACTTAATAAACCACATTTGTTAAGTTATTTTTTGTTAAACCCATGAAGAATAATTAAATAAATCATTTATTTAATTATATTTTAGGAATAATTGATTAAACAATTGTTTAACTAATATTTCTTGTCATATTTGACCGACTTATGAGAAATAAATAGATAAATTATTAATTATCTTATTTTTCTCTAGGAATAGTTATTTAATCACTAATTAGTTATTATTCCTTGTCAATTTTGACTAAATCCCCTAAGAATACTTAAACAAGTCATTATTTGTTTATTATTCCTTAACCATATTTCTTGAGATGATAAATAAATCATTTATTTATTTATTATTTCTAAATAAAAGTATTTAAGCAATTTAAATTCTTTTTTCCTCCAATCAAATATAATAAAATATTCCCAATGGTTAATTCTAGAATTTGGTTAATGATATTTTATTATTTCCCATTATTCGAGAATAACCTAATATTTTTTTATAAATAGAAGGGTTTTACATTCATTTTTCACTTTTGATCATTTTCATTGTTGCACTCACCATTGTAGATCTGGTTATTATCTTTTTTTTTTTGTTGATAGGGGAATCGGCAACTGGGACAACCTCACAACTCATGTAACATAGGTTCGATTCTAGCCACCACCACTATAACCCCTGGGAGACTACTCCTGCCCCTCTCCATAGCTTCGGGTTAGTCTGGGGGATTTTAACTCGTGACCTTCAGTATGGAGCCCGTTGTGTGAATGAACTTCACCACAATGTGATTACCAACTCGCCTACCCCCATGGGGCTGTAGATATGAATATTATCATTGTCACACATCATATTCTTTTTAATTTGAGTTCTCACTAAGCTCAAACATTTTTTTTGTTGGGTTTTACAAATTATAGAGGAGAGAGACTCTACAAAAGCTGAGATATTGAGGATAGACAAGAACCCATCCCAAAGAGGGGGATTGGTAACATTATTTTTTCCCTTCATAGGTCGTTTACTAAAATATATTATTTATATATCTGGTTTCCATTGGATTATTGGAGTTACTTGCGCTTATTTTCTTATTCCATTATGTTGTTTAACTATTTATGTTGCATAGATCAGGACTTTGGAAAATTTTGTTTCTATCATTTGTTGCCGATGTACACTTTTTAACAACCATTTTTACTATTGAGGTTGTTTTTCATCCACGGTCTAAACTGATTTCATTTTGTACACTCTCGATAAGAAAAAAAAACCCAACAATACATACTCCTATGTCTGGTGTATGATCCAACACAGCACGTATACATACACAGTGTACATCACAAGGCATACATTCCATACACAACGTGAGACACCACAAAATGCATACAAATACACCCAATATATAACATAACTCATACATCTATACCTGATGTACAACGCCACACAATACATGTACCCACATAGAGTACAACATAATGAATGCACATGTCACGGAACGATGACTACACAATGCACATACATAGTACTGCATGCCCACAACACATCATGTATGACATGAACATAATACCACATGTACATTAGTACCATATATACAACATGTAGACAATACCAAATGTACACCGCACCATGTGCACAATACCAAATGTACATGGCACCACCTGCATAACGTGTACACAATGCCACATGTACACTCTACCACCTCTACAATGTGTTCACAATACCACATGTACACAGTACCACATACATGACATGTACACAACACTACATATAAACAATTTCACATGCATGATATGTACACAACACTACTTGCACACAACACCACTTGTACAACATGTACACAACACTACATGCAAACAACACCACTTGTACAATCATGCACACAACACCATATGTACCTAGCACCACCTATACAACATGCACAAAACACCATAGGTACATAACACTGCATATCCAACATGTACATAACATCATCTGTGCGCAACATTGCATACACAACCTACACATATCACGGTCTATGCCCATCACTACATATGCAATATTCACACAACACTATCTATACCATGCTATACATAATATTTCATAAACAACATGTATAGACACTATATATACACAACGCCACATGTGCACAACATCACAACATATACAACATACGCACAACAATAGTACCACACATCCAAAACCACATTGCCTTTGCCAAGCAACCTTGCTTCCATTGTCTTATCCATGCTTATACCAGCATGTCACGGACCGCACTGCTTTCATTTTGATGTTGTATCCCTCGGTATAACCTGCCCATAACATAAACAT
Source organism: Pinus taeda (assembly GCA_000404065.3). NCBI lineage: Eukaryota > Viridiplantae > Streptophyta > Pinopsida > Pinales > Pinaceae > Pinus > Pinus taeda. The sequence goes on along the minus strand of APFE030521307.1, from coordinate 13,215 downwards.
AATATAATCACATAATATCAACTCATAACCAAATGATACTGACCTTCTATATTTGTTCAGCTACTCTTCCCACTTAATTCCTCATGAATGAGGAATCTCTTCATTCCATTCACCTGTATGAGAAATATTCCCTCCACAAGATTGATCCCTCACAACCTTGTCAGATAATGACATAGATACATAAATACATACATATATAATCATTATAATAAATAATCATCACCCTATTAGACAATGACATACATACGTACATGTATACATATATAAACATCAACATTATCATGATCCTAACATAATTACGAGATAACATGAGGTCTAGGTTAAGATAACTTCCTTATTTGTGCATAGCATGCAGAACATTGAGAACCACTCTACGCAACTTAGTCAAACCATCTGACACCTCAAGTCCATTTACTTTACCTTTTGTGGTTACCTTCCTCATGTCGGTACTGCCACCATCCATTTACCACAATTTCCAACCAGTCCAACCAACTGTAATAGTCTTACCTTCTACTGCCCTTACTCATGTATCAAGCTTCATCTGGGTCTTACATCATCTGTTGGGTAGTGAACAACTCTCCCAAAGCTCTTTTAAATTCCTCCATTCCCAAACTATTGTAGCAGCTCCAACCACCCCCATAAATTTTTCCTTAGCCTATTTTGGAGTCTCCCTACCAACCTTCACAACAGCTTTCCTTACTTCATCAAGTCCTCAAGCATCAGTGTCTTTCTTGCTCAAATGCAGCCTATCGATCACAATTTGATCTTTTCCCTTTACAGGCTACTCACACAAACTTGGTCCAGCTGCAGGCTGAGCATCTTCCTAGTGAAATGTGTTCATTTCTCAAGGGAAACCAACCTCCCCTCCAAGAATTGTAGAATTCCTTTCGACAACCTACTCGGCTCCAAGATTGTGCAATCCTGCCAGCCAACCCTCCTAGCAGGATTTGTGCAAAGTTTTCCATCAATTGGTTGTTGAGCCCAAGATTTGTAGAAATCTGGGTAGCAGTCAACTGCTCTGCCTAGAAATTACGCAATCCCCTTGAGCAGTCAGCCCAGTTGACAGTTAGAAATGTGCATTTTTCTCGAGAAGTCGAGCAGTCGCTTGCATGTGCAGCTGAGTTGACCGGTTCCCTCTAGGACTAAGAAAAACATACTTGCATGCTTAGGCTAGCTCTCCCAAGGTAGCATGCAAAGGCTTCCCTTATTTCAGGGATCTATGTTTAGCACTTGGAGGCTACATGCAAGGAGTAATTTAGAAACCTCCCTCCAAGTGTCGCTTCCCCTAGATTTATGGCATGCGTGTCACAACCTCAATGTTATAAAATCTTATCAACCAAACACTACAAATATCATTCCTCACATCAACCTTGTAGCTTTGATATCCTACATCACATCTAGGAGCAATCAGCACATTCAGCTCAACTTTTTTGGGGTAGGCTCGCTTCCCATGCCTTGTGTTGCATTCTATCTCTTTTTGAGTTTTTTCTTGTATGAGTACTATTTTCTTGATTTATTTGAACACTTGTTGTTGTTTACATGTATACTATCTTGTCCTAGCTCTGTTTCAATTTTTGTTCCTATCTCACTGCTATCGCATGCATGAAACTATTTTGCATCGTCATTCACCCAACTGGCGAACTACCTCACCCATATGCATGTTGATATAATTGTTGAATCTTTCATTCATATTATGCATGCACTATTAATCACTTTTGTGATCACTTAGTCTTGCCATGTATTTCATCGACTTACTTGCTTTCAGTTGCTTGTTGGCGAGTCGGGCCAACCTTGGCCTGGCCTCTATCTTTACCAAGGGTACATTACACAATCTGGAGAAGGAAGGCTCACCTTCCTCTCCATATTTGCACATTCCAGCCCAGCACTAGCCTCCTATACTGAATTGCACATTTCTGGAGGTCAACGGTTGTTTGGCCCACAAATTTTCGCAAATCTGCCCCTGGTCCAGTAGTCCTTCCAAGTTGGGATTGCTCACTGCGCAATCCCAGTAGCGAACTACCCGACTGGATTGTGGATTGCACAGTTCCAGCAGTTAGTCAATCTCTTAGTAGCCTGGATTGTGCCTTGTGCAATCTTGGCAGTCATCTCTCAACCTCCCAGCCGAAATTGAGTAGCCTTCATGATGATTCACCTAGGTATGTTGCAACTCAGTTCTCATGTTCATTTTGGTTTTTGACGGACAGATTTCTTGATATGAGTGTTTCCATGTCTTCAGGTATCACATGTTTTCATATTCCTCTCATTAGTACAGGTACAATGGCTTCCAAGCGAGCAGAGATGAAGAAACCATTCAAAGTACACTTAGGGATGTAGTCGATCATGTGTCTATGATCTTGCCTACTCACAAAGACATCAAGTTGTTCATGGACAAGGACATCAAGCAACAGCACCACAGTGAGAAACATCATGAACAATAGCTGAAGGTAGCATACTGAATGTAGCGAACTCAGTGCATGAAGCGAACATGACTAATGGAAGAGGAAGATTGTTGACAACATAGATGTAGAGAAAAGTTGCAAGATCAAGTAGAACCACTGATGATGAAGGGAAGTTTGGAGTCTCATGCTATGAAGTGACAACGCAACATGAAGATCGCCTGAAGGTAGAAGATGGAACAAAGAAGGAGTTGCATGTGCTGAAGTAGTAACTAAGGAAGAACATGAAGCTACATAGACATAAAATTAGTTGTAGCAAGAACATGAACAACAATGGGCACAACATGAACTCATGGATGAAACTATGCCAGTACAAGTTAAAGATCCATCCCAACAGCTGACACAGAGCAAACATGGAGGGTAGTGTTGTTGGTTGGATGAAAAGGATCTAGTAGCATGTGTGGCATTGAGAGCACGCATGTAATCCAACCCGTTCAACACGTTCACCAAGGTGAAGATTAGAAGCAAGTCAAATTGGGGCTGAACATGCACTTCAGCAAGTTGATGTGCATGACCACCAACACACACTTGAAGATCAGCATGGACACTATGCATTAGTGTGTTGCCAGTTCAACCATACCCAAGAATACCATGCGCATGTTAGCAGATGAGTTACATGAAGGGGATGAATCAATGCACTAGTTACAATGAAGGCAAGAGTTCGCCTCAGCAAGATGTCACCATGAGGTGCATGCACACCATCATGGATGACCAAGTTTGGCATCATCTCACCAGCTTCACCATCACAAGCATGTTAAAAAGTTAGTGTCACCACAACGGACTGAGTGTCAGTGATGTCTTTCAAGGCTTGCTCAAGCCATGTTGTCTCACATGAGTACATGTGCATTGTAATGTTGAGTCATGTCAAGTGTAAGTCGAGTGTCAACAATTGGATGTAACGTTCATAGAGTAGATGAAGAGTCATGAGGGTAGTTGAACGGTCACCAAGGGGAATGTCAAAGGTCACCCTACCCTTTTCTATAAATAGTCCCTCATAACTCATTGTATAGGCTTTTGGTCAGCTAAGCTTCTACTAAGAATATCTTGAAGAAGGCTTGGACAGTATTGTAATGTAGCTTGGCTTCTCCACTACACAAAGCTAGTACATCTCTTTGGAGGAGTAAGTGGATGAGGCTATACGTTCCACTGATGGGGCTAGTAGGTTTACATGGTGTATTGTATGATTGCAACTTACACCCATTTAATAAGAGCCAACACATTTTCATGCATATGTTGTTATTGTAGTTGGACTAATTTGATTGTGTTAATGATATATGTTGTTTAACTTACGTACTTGTGTATGAACTGATTCAAATGCAATCATATGAATCTGGTTGTTAATGTGTTGCATATGTTGTTAGTGATGTCATCGTCTGTGTCGACTACTCTGCCGGACATCAGACAAAACTTTCTCTAAACCAAGTTGTTATATCAAACGTCACACTCATCTCAAATTGATCCGTGAGTGTTGTTCGTGTTATCTTACCTTGTATGTTGTGATTGTCACATTTGTGTCGATTGCTTTACCAAAAGCTATGCACATCCTTTGTATTGTGTTTTCCTAGCTGAGTTAGGACTTATCCATTTCAACCTGGAATTCACCTTCAAATTCCTCTCCCTTTGAAGTGTTGGAACCCCTCATACTCATTCCTTGACTCATTACATCAGTCACACCCTTCCTATTGACATATTTATCTTACTTGCGTCTGTGCAACATCGTGATCAAGGCATTACCTTATGACCCACTACTGGGACTCCTATATCAAACGGTATGAGGTCTAATTGGGACTTATTATCAGGGAGATCCCCTTGACATGTTGGTGGGTCTAGCACCATCAACACAACCAGTTCCCAATACTCAAAACAAAAAAGGAAATGCCAAGAAATGAGCAAGAAGCAAAACCATGAAAACCAATAATAACACAACACCGCAACAAAGTGGCATAAATATGCACCAGATGCATGCAAAATCACAAATCAAGCACAACAATGGAAAAATATCAAAGCAAAAGACTAATCAACAAACACCATGACTCAATCCCCATGGTTCCTAAGGAAAGCTCAACTTGAGCCTTCTTCGAGATTTCATGGCAATAACTTTTTCCATGTAATCCCCTACATCATATTGCCATAAACACATAACTATGAGTGCTTAAATAAACATAAAAATACACCAATTACCTTACTTTTCTATGTGAAGCACATTTCTTGCAATTGAACACATCCACGCCATATCTTAAGGGACTCCAATCCCCTTGATAGATCCACCTCTATCTAATGTACATGTCAAGTACATGTTCATGGGTCTAGCATATATCCACATAATATCAGACAAAATCAAGCTTAAGAAGAGTTCCCATATGTAAAGCACTCATTTGTTTGGAATTAGGGTTTCCAAACATAGCCAAAGGAATTATTGTCCAATGCCTTCCTTTTTACCCTTTTACTTTGCTGCAGTCAAGGTTTACTAGCACTATCACATCACCCAACTGTTAGTTATATAAGCACATCGACTATTACCTTGTCGGGCTAATACCAACTTGCTCCTACAACTACTCACGTGTGTCAACCAAAAGTTCCAAATATCAATACAATCACATCTAACCATTTGGAATCAGCATTTATCAAGACTAAAAATGATGTCATCATTCATAGTCAACTCATAGTCATTAGACATAACACTACAACTGTCAACTACATTCAAGTACATATCAACTGCCTCAACACATATGTGTTAGTACAATCATCTTAAACAAGATCATTGGAACACATACTAATATTATTAAATTCATCAAACATTCAACCAACTTGCAAACATACCATGTTAAAAAAACCAACTAGACACCAAACAATCAAACACAAAAGAGATGTCATAATCAAACAATCAAGCACAAGGTAGATGAAATAAACAAGTTCATTTCTTGATGTATCTCAGGGGAGGCAATCTTGTCCACACAATCAATTTAGTTAGCATGATATAACTTCACAAGATATTAACTCAAACATAAATAAGATGATGATACCCCAAATAGTCACTAACCAACATGTTTACATCATAACTCATACATAATTATCATTTATTCACAAAAATCACATATGTATGATCGGTATAGATCAGTATGACATAAAATCACAACATATTAACTCATACCTGCATGTCATTATCCTAACCATTTGCATAGATCAATCCAACTTAGTATGATACATATAACGTCAAGACCTTAATGTAATAACCCTAGTCACCCAGTTACTAGCATATAACAACAATAAGCTATATATGATGTTGATCAACAACATATAACCTAATCATCAAGCTAACTATCATAAAACATTAATAGCAATGCATACAACCACATATTAAAATCATTCATGACTATTCGACACATGTGCATGTGACTATACTAATCAAATATCATCTATCATGTATGTAACCATACCAAAAACATGTACATAAAACTAATGTATATAAAACCAATAGATATAACAATCCTTGAATTACATACCTAGATGCTAAACATACAATACCTTTATGACGGTCTTCTCTTACCCCAAAGTCTAATGGTACAACCTCATTATGATGATTTTCGTCTCCTGCTCTATCTCAACCAAGACATTAGCATCATAACATCTAATAGCACCATGATGACCTAAATTGCATACAATGGCTTCACAAGTCATGTTTGACCTACTATACATTTGTAACTATAACCAAGACCATGCATGCATAATAATTGCATATAGATATATAATCACATGAGTATAAAACCATATACACACCATTCTAGCTAGATCCCAGCCATCAATGCATGACCATATCAACTACACAAACCATGACCTCATGCATGAAAACAATAACCAGCTCACGTGCATTTTATAACATGTGAATACTGCCATGCATAAAAATGCATAATCAACCATACACACATAAATACATACTCCATGACAACAACTTCAACCTTCACATGGAGACATCACTACAACCATGATCAACACCATGCAAATGCAATGAGAATGTGCAAAACATGCAAAAGGAACACAGATGCAACTGCATGAAAGCATGATCAACACACATTCCAAGGAGAATGCAGCCATGCTCTGATACCACTATATAATGCCCTCCTTCCACATCTACCTATGTAACAGGTCAGCTGGGGTAAATATGTGACGAGAGGCCACTATGATATGATTCGACCTCCTAAGTCACGTTAAGGAAGTGGAACCAATGTAACAGACCATACATAAATTCAACATCAAATACAAGACCCCCAAAAACTAATCCAATAATTTAGATGGCTTGCCCTTGGGTCACACTAAACTTTTGGACAACTTAATCCTCAGTCGCTCTCATGCTATAGGGATGACAACATCGAAAAACCCAAAGTCACACACATGATTGTCTGTTAGTGACCAGAGACTAAATTTGTCAGTGCTATGCTAGCGACCTTGGGATTTGAGCCACTTTTCTAGGCCCAGAGCCCAGGTCACTGCCCAGAATTGAACCATCTATTTAGAACAATAAAACAACATTGAAATGAAAATATTAAAGCAAATACTTTTTTAAGACCTTGAATACACCCCTACGAGCCATAATAGGAATTTCATCAAACATATCACAAATATGTAATCTGCATGTGCAAATAACAGTTCTGAGCATAGGGGTCTCATACTTAGAGTTTTGTTGGAGTCCAAGGCTCTAGAGTTTTTGTTCCAACCCATCTCCCAGGACTAGTAATTTAACCCATGACTATTTCCGAGCTATAGATCTTTTGTCCAACCATGGTTCCAAGACTAGTAACTCAACCCACAATTGGTGTCAAGCTTCCAGAGCGTTTGGCCAACCGAGGATTCTAGGACTAGTAACTCATCTCACCAAGGGCTTCCAAAGCATTTTCCCAACCAAGGCTTCTAGGACTAATAACTCAACCCAAGTTGTTATCGAGCTTCTAGAGTGTTTGTCTAACCAAGGCTTCTAGGAACCAATAACTCAACCCAAGCGATGTAAAAATGAGAACTGACTAAAAACAAATAATGAAAGTAAACGCACAATCACCATGGCTATCTAAGAAATGGAAAGGCTAGAAAATCTACTATCAATCTAGAACATCCTCCATGCCAATGACAAATCATGACCAAGAATCCACATGCATATTCCATGCATGTCAAAAGTAGTGAAGAAATCATACATACAACTAGGTACCCGGAAGAAACACTATTGTAGTTGTTGATCTTAATTTCCTCTTGCACTTTCTTGCTCTTCATTTGCCTTCTTGCTCCAATAAACCAAGTATGCCACAACCCCCAAGAGTGCTCCAAGAAAACTCTAAGTATCAAAGAGTATGATAGAGAGAGAATTGAAGAGAGCTGCACCAAAACCAGTCAAAATCTTGAGCCAAGGGCCTACACTAACTAAGAGATTACCAACTGATCAAGCCTTTCTATGAATTGTTGAAAATAATAATGAGAGGGGGGGTGAATCAGTATTATCTAGTCCTTTTACCAAATCTTCCTTATTTATACTTTGAATTATTTTTGCATATCAGTACCATAAAATAATGAGCATGGACAAGAAAAACAGACAGTCACATCAAAGAACACCAGATATAAGGTGGAAACCCAATGTGGGTGAAAACTACCTGCTGCAATATGTCTCTATCTTCTTCCAAATTAGAAACTCCTTTTACAATGGTCTTGTACTGGTGTAGTCCTTTACCAGTACGCAGGCTGCAACCTGCAGAGAGGTACAACTCTCTCTCGTTTTCCAGTCTCTCCTGGAAGGGAGCTACAACCCCCTACTTCTTTTCTTACAAGAATCACTTTTCATAAATTTTCAAACTGGATCTATATACATCAAATGATCATCAAGTGCATATAAATTACAGCCAGCTGCAGTAACTAGATCAAAATAACAAAACTGAACCCAAAACACCTTATCAACAGAAAAAATTCAGTCAACAGAAGATCTTAAGTCAGATATGCAGTTTTCCTTTTACTGGCTTGCATTGCTACGCACTTCACCCTCTGCTTCTTTGCGTATACCTGCAGAGCTCCTTCTGCTGCACTGCGTGACCATGCACTACATCTTCTACTGCGCTGCGTACAGTACACATCCAAATGCACTATCGTGCCGCGTACTCCCACAGTAGGCACGCACCCAAAAACACTATCGCACCGCGTACTCTTCCTGTGCGTACGCACCTGAATCACTACTGCTTTGCGCACCCACGCATTTTGCCTGTTTCTGCTCTGCGTACCCACGCAGTCACCCTTCTTCTGCTCTGCGTACCCACGCAGCTCGCATTCTTCTGCTCTACGTACCTACGCAGAGGCATCGTTAAACACCTGCGTACATCAGATTAGGGCCGAATTTGTAGATCACCAGTGTGCTATAGTTAGACGGATACCCAGATCTGATCAAGCGCTTGAGAGATCACTCTTCACAGATTCGATTTCCACTTCACTTTCATATAGATCAATCTTTTGAAACAATAACCCAAATATTTCAGATCTTAATATATTCAACCCAAAAGCATACTAAAGCCAAATGATATCCTTTGCTTTATATAGGCAAGCTCTTCCTCAAATCATGGATCATGGGGCTCAATAATAATAATAAAATAAAACAATACCATGGGCCAAAACCATAATAACACAATACTGTCGGCTAAATACCAAGGGTAAAACATAAGGAACCCCACGTGCACGCTTTACTGCCTTGAAGTGTGTGCACTGGGGTACGCACCTCATGAATGGGTAATCTGCGTGTTTGGACGCGGTCCCTGTACGGCATACCTGCGGGTACGCATCTTCTGAACTGTTCTCCTGCGCACTTCTTAATTCTCATCATATTTCCATGGGTGTTGCCATCAAGTACAACATCTGTAACATATAACCATACCAGAAACATAATGCCAACAATCTCCCCCTTTGGACTTGATGGCAACCTCAAAAACTTCAGCGACATTCTCCCCCTTTGACATCAAGGGCAAAGGGTTATGCTCCCCCTAAGAACATGCTCCCC
>APFE030521298.1:0-10272 GCA_000404065.3 Pinus taeda | reverse complement strand
AGGTCTACCATTAATTGACAAGAGGTGATATTTTGGAGACCTATAGGGCATGGATAAAATGGAGGGTGTGATTGCTGGTAAGCTGAGCTACTGTTGGAAGGGATCTATTGCATAGAAACTGACAGTCAACCAAGAAAATCAAGCAACCAATGAAATGAGTGCATCTAGGAAAAACAGATTTTTTGCATAAAAATGGTCTAAACTATGATGTCTAAATGGAAATGCTGAGAAATGCTACAAGAAAGGAAAGCATGAAAGAGGAATATTGCAAATCAGGAAGTGAACATGCTAGAGGAGATCTAAAGCAAAGCAAAACTGGACTAGTAACCTATTGAAGAGCTGCAAACACTAGAAGTCCTATGAGCGAGGAAAATCTGTGCTTTTGGGGCAGCAAGAGGGTCTTTTCCTAAGATCTTGGTCCTAGAGGGAGGAAGAGAGGCCAAAGCACTATTTCTAACCTTTTGAATATTTTCTTATCGCTGCTTAGCGTGCTACATAAAGCACAAATGGAAGCAAACTACTAAATCATCAGAAGCAACCTATTCTTAACCATAAAAGAAATACATATAATAACGAATTAACCTACAAATGGAGGTGAAACATACAAATAAAGGTAAAGAGAAGCTTAGCTACTTGGATTCGGCCCTAAACCGAGAGATTTAGCCCTTTGAGGTAACTCAGTGCTAGCTCAAAAAGGATTCCATCTTTATTATCAAAACAGTAGCAAGATTACATAAAACTGTCACAAAATAATAAGCTTGATATTTGAGTAGAGTTTACGTAAGAAAAAATCCAACGCTAGTGAGGCCCTATGTCTCTCTACTTATACATCTGAAGCTACCAAAAACTTCCTTAAAGTCAGGGAGGTTTGGATCCCGAAACTTGAGATAACTATTAGTCATCCTCCACTTGCTTAGTTGCCTTCTAGTGCATGATTTGCCTGCTTGTAATCTGAGCTGAATGAAGGGGAATTCGAAGTGAGGAGTAATAAATGAGGGGGATTCCCTCCTATATGTCCTCTCCTCTATCTACTTTGAGTTATTTCTGCCATTTTACCACTAGATCCTTGACTTTGACCTCGAAATCCATCAATAATCTGCATTAAATACATGTTAGACCACATGGCATCATAACTAACCCAACTCACTCTATAAGCATAACTATAATCAGAAAATCATACAATAAGCTAAGAGAATGGTTGATTTGACTAGATAAGGAGGTAAAATGAGCCCATATAATTACCCATTTATGAGGCTCATCATCACCTCTCTACTGAAGGTGTTGCTCATCCTCTGAGCAACCTAGTCAATCTCCTTATATTTTATGGCCCTAGTGGCCTCCCTAGCATCCCGGGCCTCTGTTGTGGTTTTCTCATGTTCTCCATGAAATCTTGCCTTTCTGTCTATGTATTTCCACTTCTCCTCCTCTTCTTCTTGTCTTCTTCCTTCCAACATGCCTAATAGGAGTGGAGGACTCAGTTTGATGCCAATTCAGTTGACTTTCAGCCTTTCGCATAGAGTGCTTATACATTGGCACTCTTTTCAATGCTTCCTTCAGCCTCATGGGAGAATGGTATTCCCTGATCTACAAACTGTGAGGTAAGGTGTTCCATATTCTCATGCATGCATGCACACAATCATCCCCAAGTAGCCTTTGCATATCTTCAAACTGTGCAATGGCTTGTGCCTGATTGGTTAGATATTTAGGGGAAATCTGAGGGTCATTGGCAAGTAGGTTGTGTGTGTTGATGAGTGCCATAGGATCTGATGGCTCAGCTATTATAATTAATGGCTAATTCTACTCTTTTATCATCAATCTTTTCATTTCTGCTGCCCTCAATTCTTCATGGTTCATCCATGAGGCCATGGCCATTAATTGTAGGTCCCCTAGCTTGGCATTGGGGTCCCACACATTCATGTCTATGAGGGCCATGTTGTGTAGGTAGAACTCTGCCATCTTTGCCTTATCCTCTGAGGTGGTTTGGTCACACAACTCCATGAACTTCTTGTAGTCCTGGAAAGGCATTGTGCCTCTTTGTGCCAAAGTCTTTATTTGGAATTGAAGCCATTGGTCCTTTAGATAGAGGCCATAGGATTTGGCTGGTGTTCTACACTATAATGCTTCCATGGATAAGTTGGCCATGTATGCTAGTTGAGTCTCTTTCTCTTGCAGCTACCTCCTTAGGATTTCATTCTCATTTTCAAGGTGGCTTCTTGTGACGGTGTCTCTATCTCTGAGAGCACTCAATTCCCTGCCCATTTCCCTGAGTTTGTTTTCCATATGGCCGACATCCTCAACTCCTTTGGATTTGGCTATTTGCATCCACCTATGTGTTCTCATTATTTCTTTCTCTAATTTGAAAAATAGTGGAATTGCAAATTTTTGTGGGATTATCCTGCCTCCATCAAGTAGATTGTAATAGGAGACAAGACTAGGCTAGGGGTCGGGTTCTTGTAGCTCTTTTGCTTCCTCTTTCACCTTTGGCTGTCCTTCTATCTTTTTCTCAAGCTTTTGGGTCTCCTGTAGTTTGGACAATGTCTCCTGTAGGACTGTTTCAGCCTCCTGTAGGTCTGGTTTTTGATCCTGTAGTACTGCCTTTCCCTTCCATGTAAACGATCTTGGAGTCCCCCTTTCATATGTTATAGGTGTCTTGGAAGGAGATTCTTTCCCCTTGGCAGACGGTGAATCTTCAATGGTAATGGGAACTTTTGAAGAGGGCTGAGGTTTGCCTGTTTTAATTCTTGTGCTCTTCCTTTTCCTAAAATACATGGAGGCTTGTCTTTTCCTCTTTTGCTTTGGCTTGAATGGTGTACTAAGGGTAGTGAGGGCAGCTGCTACCTCTCTTTCCAAAGTCTCAGGGGACTCTTCTCCTTGCTCTGCCTTCTCTGCCTCTTTTTCTCCTTCTTCTGTCTCTTTTTTTCTCTTCAACTTTTCCCTCCTTTGTTTCTTTTCCTTCTTCCTTCCTTTCTTGCTCTGCTATGTCACCACTCGCTTCATCTTCTCCTCCTTGCTATTCTTCCTCCTCACTGCCAGTAGGACTAACATCACAGGTTAATTCCTTTATGTCATCCTTAGCTATCATATTTCAGAAAACTTCCCATGCTATAGGGAGTGTAAAGGTATGGAGGGCTTCCTCTACTAGGATTTTGATTAAGCCATGGTGAGCTAACTGCCCTGAATTTCCTGCTTGTACCTTGGTGCTAGAGTCAATGAGGGACTGAAGGAGAAATTAAGGTATCTCAAGCTTTTGAGGTGATGGGGTATCCATGCCATACCTCAAGTCATGGAGGATTCTGAAGTGGTATCCATAAACAATGTTGGGCCTCCCCTCACAAGAAATGTATTTGATTATTTGGTAGCTAACCTCATCCCAGGGATATGGTATACTAGCCCCTCTAATTCCATTTTTATCTTGAATAGGGGTTTCATTATTTTGGAAACATTTCTTCTTGGCACCCTAGCCAATTGGTTTCTCATCTTTACTCCAAGGCAGCCCAAGAGGAAGGGTAGTGAACCTACTAATGAATTCAGGGGTTATTTCAATGGAGAGGCCTCTAATGGTTACAATAGCACGAGTTCTTGTGTGAGGGACCAGAGAGAGAACAATTTCTTGGAAAATTCATCATCAAACCCTGGAAATTTCTGAAAGAAATTCATCCAGTTTTCCCTTGTGAATATGTCCACCACTTGATGATGTGCATGGATCCTAGTGGAGTTAGTGGGTTCCTTTCTCATAAAGCCTCCTGTCATATTTCCTGTACTTTTCTAACAACCCAAATATGGAGGTGGAGAGAAAGAGTTTTGAGAAAAATAAAAATAGAGGGGACTGTTTTTTTTTTAAACAAACATAAAAAATTTATGTATTTTCTGCCTTCCTAGAGACTTATTTCATCCTCAAATTTAGACCACTTCTTTGATGCATTGATATTCAACATGGGGCATGCATAAACCCTACCTCTTCAAACCGAAATTCCTGCTAAAAATCGTGTTTTCTCCCTACAAAATGACTCACTGCCCCTCCTGTAAAAGCCTGTTGTCCCTCCTATCGATTTCCTGTAGGTGCTCTTGTAGACAATGAAAAGAGCAAGAATATGGAGGAAATTGATGGAGGATGGTGGTTACGAGGCTGTGGGGGCACAAGAAGACTGATGTGACTGAGTTACGAGGAGAAAATGAAGAAAAGGTTGTGAGAATGTGCGAGGAGGAGTGCTCATTGCTTTTTATTGCTATTTTCGGTTATGAGTGCTGAGCTGGCAAGTACATTGGCCATATTCAGACCATTGGTCCCCACGTACTTGGTCATAATGGCCTCCCCTCGTAATCATCCCTAATTATTGCATTGGAGTTCACACTTCCTCCCACTACCTATCCTTGGCATCTTGTGCTTGAGTTGACTATGAGCACGTGTGAGTGACATCTCGGATAAGTGGAGTCAACTAAATGAACGTGGCCAAGTTAACTGGCCACCTTTTCCTCGTTCAATCTCAACCATCTTGTTGCCTTCCTATGACTCCTAATTACACAAATGCAAATAGGGAAGTGACTTAGTTACTTACCTATGATCCGAGTTTATTTGTTGTGAGGTGTTGTGGCTTTCTCTACTGCATGCCTTCATTTCCATTTATGCATGCTGTTCCTACTTTCTGATGTGTTATTGTGTGTTTTTGCAGGTTCTTCCTTTGCTGGAGCTGATCTACATGTGCTTCTTCACCTTGCAGATGTGCACTCCAAGGAAAATTTTAAGGATGGAAAATTTTCTTGAAGTTTAGAAACATTGGCGAATCTCACTAATCCCTAATATGCAAACTATAAATTTTTCAATGATATATTTGTAAAATTATTCAAATTTATAATGATTTATCATATAGCCACTGTATAATGTTGGCGATTTTTAAGGTAAAATAATTTTATATTCTAAAATTTGGGCGAATCATCTTTTATAAAAATTGGAAATTGGCGAATCATTTTTTGGAAAAATCATGGAAAATTAGCCCACTGGGCGAACATTAGCCCCTAAAATTTTCCATGGTGCACTCTTTTGCTGTTGGTGCTGGACTTCTATGAGATCAGTTTCTATAGGAATTCCTACAGGAGCTCCTGTAGCTGCTTCTCCCCTTGAAACTTCAGCTTTCTTCTATTCTTGGAGCTTGAGAATAATGCCAGAGGTGTCATGAATGATGGAGGGATAATAGGTAAGCTTCAAGTAAGGTTATTGGTGCCTTTTCCTTTTTTTTTTTCAATATTGGAAAATTGTTTTTTCTGTGTTTTTCTTGGATAGGGAAAAAAAATGATGCTTGGGGTGTGATGCAGGCTTGGAAATGATGGCAAGGAGGCCTGAAGGTGGTAACAGGGATGAAAAGTTCCTCATTAAGCTCTCCTGGTCCCTCAAACTGCCTTCTATAGACACTTTTGGCTCTCTGTAATTCCTATAGGAGCCTCCTGTAGAAAACACAATTTTGGAAGAAAAAGGTACAGTGGGGTGAACGAGATGCCGAAAATGATGGAGGAAGGTGTGGAGAAGATAAGATGGGTGTTGGTATGAATGTTAGGGTTCCCTTGGCACCTTCTTCTGCTCCCTGTAGTCCTCCTGAAAGCCTACAATAAAATAAAAATTCATTTTATTATTTTATTATTTTTTATTTTTTGAAAACAATTAGGGCGCCTTAGAGAGGTTTTCACCCTAATTGCCTACCTTGGGCACGTCTAAGGGATGTTTTCACCCAGGAATCTTATTCTTTTTTTTCCCTTTTTTTTTGACATCACTGGGCCGCCTCAGAAGAGGTTTTCAACCCAATGATGGGACTCAAGCACCTCATGGAGGTTTTCACTTGAGTCCTTATTTTTTTATTTTTTCTTTTTCTTCAGTGAGTGGGTGAAGTGGAAGCTAAGACATGCTCCACTACCATCACTGTTTTATTCAATTATTCAATAAAATCTTTCTTGGAGAGGGGTTTCTTGTAGACTTTCAACTGATCTCCATTGACAAGCATGGGGATGGCTTCATCATCAATGGTTCTGATCAGAACTGAACCATTCTCATTACATTTATCCACAATGTAGGGTCACAGCCATCTTGTCCTCTGCTTGCCTTTGAAATATTTGTATCTTGAATCATAGAGTAGTTCCCAATCTCCATCTTGGAATTGCCTCTCGTTGATATTTTTGTCATGCCATATCTTTCTCTGAAGCTAAACTACCTCTGTTTGGAGAAGGGCCTGCAATCTGTATTCATCCAATCCATTGAGTTGAAGTAATCTCTCTTCCTGTGCATGGCTGAGGTCTAGGTCCAGCTGAGCTACCATCCTTAGGGTATTGAATTCAAACTCTATTGACATCAAAGCCTTCTTCCCATAGACCAGTTCATAAGGTGTGAACCCGGTGGTGGTCTCCATGTTGTGTTGTAGGCCCAAGTGGCCTCAACTAATCTGTCTGCCCAGTCTTTTTTGTTAGTAACCTCCACTTTCCCATTGGCTTGTGGATGGTAAGGGGTGGAATTCCTGTGCTTGATCTTATGATGTGTGAGAAGTTCTTCAATTAGGTTGGAAGTGAATTGGCTGCCTTGGTCTGTGACCAAATCTCTTAGATACCCGAACTTGTAGAATATGTTTTCTCTCAAAAACTTAGTTACTTTCTCTTCTGTTGCTACTTTGATTGCTTTTGTCTCTGCCCACTTTGTCAGGTAGTTGGTGCACACAATGATGTACTGCTTCTGCCTTGCAGGGGGGTTGATAAGCCCCATAAATTCCATGCCCCACTTATCAAATGGCTCCAAGGTCACTTGAGGTTGCATGGGCATTTCATCCTTTGGAGTGGGTTTCCCCATCCTCTAACACCAATCACACTCGCTCGTGTATCTCCTCACATCCTGATGAAGAGTGGACCAATAGTAGCCTACTTGCAATATCTTGAAGGTGGCTCTTTTTGCTGCAAAATGACCTCCACAAGGCCCGTCATGATAGGTGAAGAGGATGTCAAATACTTCCTCCTCCCTCACACATCTTCTCAAGATTTGATCTGGGCCAAGTTTGAAGAGATTGCCTTTAATCTAGGTGAAAAGGACACTTTTCCTTACTATCTTGCTCTTCTCTATTGAGGATAGGTGTGGTGGGAATTGTGCTGCAACCAAGTAGTTTGTTATATCAGCAAACCATGGAGAGAGTACTGATATAGCAAATAGATGTTCATCTAGAATTTGGTCATCCACCATTCCTTCTTCACCTGTAGGTAAATTTACTCTAGACAAAAAGTCAACAACAAAATTCTCTTTACCAAGCTTATCAATAATGGTCAAATCAAACTGCTACAGTAAAGCATTTACATCTGGTTTGTTCATTAAATATCTAATTGTAGCATGATTAGTGTGCACAAAGGTTTTATAGCCTGTGATATAATGTCTGAATTTGTTTAAGGAATGCACGACAGCTAGGAGTTCCTTCTCGGTCACTGTATAGTTTAACTCTGTCTTGACAAGTTTTTGCTTGTAAAGTATATGGCATAAGGTAAATTTTCATCAGTTTGTCCTAAGGCTGCTCCTATTGCTTTGCTTGAGGCATCTGTGTGAATGTGAAAGGGTAGGGCCCAATATGGGCCTTTGAGAATTGGGGCAGTCACTAGTTTGCGTTTCAATGTATCTAGGGCTTCTTGACAGTTTTCTGACCATATGAACTCAACATCTTTGCTTAAGAGGCCAAACAAAGGAGAGGCTATCTTGTTGAAGTCTTCAATGAATCTCCTGTAATATTGGAGTAAACCTAGGAAACTTCTAACATCTCTCACCTTTTGAGGAGGTGGGACCCTTTGGATGATGGCAATTTTGTTGGGGTCTACCTGTAGTCCTTGTTGAGATATTTCATGACCTAGAATAGTCCCTTCAGTCATCAAGAATTCACACTTTTCTAGACTGAGGGATAGGTTCATCTCAATACACTTATTTAGAACTTTTCCTAGGTTAGATAAAGCTTCCTGAAAGTCAGAGCCATAAGGAGTAAAATCATCCATGTATATTTCTACTGCATCATGAATCAGTTCAGAAAATATACTCAATACCACTCTTTGGAAAGTGGCTGGAGCATTGCACAAACCAAAAGGAAGGACCCGGTATGCAAGGGTACCCTAAGGACAAGTGAAAGTGGTCTTATCTTGGTCTTTCGGGTTGATTTGAATCTGATTGTACCTGCTAAACCCATCTAAGAAAGAGAAAAACTTCTAACCTGCCAGACCGTCTAACACTTGATCTATGAAAGGTAAAGGAAAATGGTCCCTTTTAGTGGCTTTGTTCAATTCCTGATAGTCAACATAGATTCTCCACTTACCATTTTTCTTTAGCACTAGCACCGAAGGAGAGACCCATTCACTGTCAGAAATGGGATAGATGAATCCCGCATCTAGCAATTTCTACAGTTCTTCCTTAACAATATGAAACAAAAAATGCTTGATAGGAAAAATATATATAAATATTTTATTAATAAGATGAAAATTACAGATGATGATGATTTAGAATGGGTTTCCTGGCTTATATACTGCCATGGCACCCTTTGGGAAAGGGCATGATCTTATGATCGTGCCCTTTCATCTAACTAAACCTAAAATTAAACAATAACCTAAAATTAATTAATTTTTTACATATCATTGCCTTCCTCTCGAAAGAATGCTTTGTCCTCAAAGCATACGCAACGATAGATGTTGTTGACAAAATGCTTCATTCTCCCACGAAGCGTCTTCTTCGGTAAGTCTTTCCACTTGATTATATATTCCAAAATGATCAAGGTCGCACACTGCAAAAGTTCTTTGGTTTTTGATTCATCAACCTTGTTTTCAGTGTTTTGAATTTTAAGTTTTTCATCTTTTAGATCTCTGATTTGTTCTAATAAATTTTTATTAAGGTTCTTTAAACGTAAATTTTCCTCTTCTTGTTCTGATAAATGCTGCTTGAGTTCTTTCTTTGAGACTTTAGTCTTCTTCACTTGTGTCAGTAATTTTTCGACGTTGTCCTTGAGATGAGAAATTTCTTCGTCCTTTTCCATTATTTCTTTGTAATGTATGTCGACAAGATTTTTATGTTCGCGTTCTAACACTTCCTTGCTTTGTTGAATTTTGGCTATTTTGTCATTCTCTTGATTTTTTTGCTGCAATTTCTTGGTACATTGGATTATATCATTTGGTACAAGCGATGATGGGCTTTCAACTTGCAATGTGGATTGTGTTTTCTTCATTTCCTTATGTCTTGCCATTAATTCTCTCATTTTTCTTGCTATTAATTGTTTATTTGCATCACTAAGTTCGACTAAGGTAAACGTTTTGTAACAATTTGTGCAAACAACATTTTGAGTTCTGAATGATTCTTGACAATTAGGGTATCCTTTTGAACAAAAAGAATATAGTGCAAAGAAACCGTTGTTCTTTGTGGACGACATCTCCTTTTTTTTCCTTCCTTTTTTATATTATAATTTTTTTTTAACCTTCTTTTTATATAAAATTCTCTTGTTTTTTATATTATTTCTTAATATATAAAAATATTTCCACTTCTCTCTTATAAAAATTTAATATATATATATATATATCTATATATTAATATATATATATATATATATATATATTTTATTATATAGATAGTATATATATATTTCAAAATATCCTTCTTGCTTCTTCTTTTTTTGTTCACTCTTTTAATAAAATCTTTATATAATAATACATTTTTTTTAATATAATATTAATAATAAATATATATATTATAAAATTATAATTATATAAAATTTATAGATATTTTTTGAGACCCACTTTTCCTTTTGGTAACTATATAAGGCTTATATAGTATCCCTTCTTGTATTATAATAATTATTTTTCTTAGAAAATTTGGGAGAGACGTGACTCTTGGTATGGTCACAATCTTTAGATTTGAACGATTAAAATTATTTAGATCACACCTTTTTTGTCCAATGTTATCAAAATATCTTTTACTTCTAAAATACCATGGGCAATTACCATGGGTTGTTTCTAAAACCTCGGTTAATGTTCTGTACGTAAAATGTAAAACTTACCATTGGTTTCTAAAACCACGGGCAATTACCATTGGTTTCTAAAATACCATGGGCAATTACCATGGGTTGTTTCTAAAACCTCGATTAATATTCTCCACGTAAAATGTAAAACTTACCACTGGTTTCTAAAACCATGGGCAATTACCGTTGGTTTCTAAAACCACGGGCTTCTCCACGTAAAAAGTTTTAAATGTACTTGAAAAGATTCCTGCTTATCTTTATTATGCACTTTTTA